>CAEGAE010050171.1:0-272948 GCA_903067095.1 Girardinus metallicus
CTTCTCTTCTCTTCTCTTCTCTTCTCTTCTCTTCTCTTCTCTTCTCTTCTCTTCTCTTCTCTTCTCTTCTCTTCTCTCCTCTCTTCTCCTGCCTTGTTAAGCCTCCACCTCCCCTCTCTGTGACAGTGGTTCAATAAGCAGCGCCTCCAGAGCGCTCCTGCTCAGTCAGTGGCCAATTACCCAGTCACACCGGACCGTCCTCTGGGACGGACAGGATTAGCAGGATCTGTCGTCTGACCAGCAACCAGCCGCACGCTCACACACATCCAGAGCCGTGGACACCTGTCACTTAGATGCGAGGTCAGACGAGTTGTGTGCTCTTTTTGAATAAAAAAAAAAAAAAAAAGAAAAAAAGTGGCTCAGGCGCCACCATCTTTTACTCCAACGGGCAATTTGACAGGTCAGTGAAGGGAAGCGCAGAGAGAGGAGGGTTGGCTGTATCAAATGCATGAAAGCAGAAAGCCTGCTCCAGTGGAGCAGGTGGTCAGCAAAACGGTGCTGATGGATGAGACCTCACCTGCAGTGGGTTTTAGCATCGGGTATGTTGAATTTGCAACCTGATGACTGCAGCAGTGAAATCAGCAACAGGAGCCTAATGTCGCCTCTGACTTTCAGCTGCTTGTTGTAAGCCTAAAATGTCCAAACTGCAGGCCACTTGTGGCCCCTCCACCTCAAATTTGTCCCACCGGTGCAGATGGAGATCTATTTTTTTTTTCCCAATTAGCACAAAACTATGATCCACGAATTCAAATCTGCCCACAAAACTGTCAGATACAAAGAATTAGGGCCACTTGGAAAAAAATTTATAGTTTTCAGAATTATGAACTTTGATTTCAAACATTTTATTTAGCTGTTTTTTTTTTTAGATCATCAAGAAAACTTTACTGAATATTCACAAACACGTTAGTAAATTGTTTGTTTGGTGGAATCTAAGGCTGGACTTTGACTAGGTCACCCATAAAAGTGTCATTTTTATTCATGGGCTTTCTGGTGTGTTCTTTGGGTCGTTGTCCTGTTCCGCAGCTCAAGTGTGATTCAGTTTAAAGCAGAACTTATGGAAACACAAGTTCTGCTACAGAGCAGAACTTGTGTTTCCATAAATTATGGCAAGTCGTCATAGTGACGAAGCAACCAATCAAAAGGCTTACATGCTTATTTTTGCTCTGTGTGAAGAAAATTGGAGCACCCAGAGAAAACTCACTGGAAAGCGTCATTGATCTAGCTACGCTAATAATGTGTGAATTGATGGTTAAAGTTAAAATACCAAAAAATTTTAATACCTTTAAAGAAAATAATTTGTCATATTATTCTCAGGGTCAAGACCTCAGAAGCTGTTTTATCTCATTTCTTTGAAGAACAATTCCTTGAATAATAGTCTTTCCTTTTCTCAGCTCAATATTGAATTTTATTTATTTATTTTTTAGCATGAGGCTATTCTT
Organism: Girardinus metallicus; assembly: GCA_903067095.1. Lineage (NCBI taxonomy): Eukaryota > Metazoa > Chordata > Actinopteri > Cyprinodontiformes > Poeciliidae > Girardinus > Girardinus metallicus. Next base: position 1,440 of record CAEGAE010050171.1, read on the forward strand.
CACCACTGATACAATCTCAATTCTTTCTCCATATGAACAACAGCGTTGCCCTGGGCAAATGCATTACTCATCCACCTAAACCTTCCCAGGAACAACACCGGTGTGATTATTTTTGCCGTTTTGTTTCCAGCAAGCGCCGCCAGCCTGGATATGCCTGAATTTCCTCAGCCCACACAGATTCACCACAGGGAAAGCATATGGTAAAAAAACAAAAAAAACAAAAAAAAAACACTCAACTTCACCTTGAATTCTCCCCAAGACCTCAAAGTTTCCAAAGATACCAAACATATCAGGCTGAATTACAATAACATGTGCGTAGAGCCTTACATATGTGCGAACGGAGGTCTCATGTTTTGTAAACCTGGTGGAAACGCAGCACATGTTTTTCTAAGTCAGAAGGGAAACCGAAGAGCATTTTCACACCAGAAAGTAAAAACATGTTAAGCATGTCCAGATGCTGTGAAGACCGATGGCTGCTGGGAGTTTGGAGACTTCTTTTTTGTTTTTTGCCTCTCAGAGGTCAGAGTCAATTTTGTTGTCTGCAAAGCTGCAAAGAAATAAAAACCCAGTCATCAGTTCTGATAATTTTGGGTAAAAATGAATAAATATTTTAAAGAGGACGCTTAAAAATAAGACTTTTGTTCAAATAGATGCATTCAGAAATCTAAACCTCTGAGCAGCTGATTACTGTCTCAAAAGACAAAGAATGTATATTTAACCAGTCATATGTCAGTCATTTACTCTTCTTCCGCTACTTAGTGTTCACCTGAAACTGTTTGCAACCAAATGTATAAAGGTTTAAAAGGGCAGTATTATCTTTTTTTCCTGACAGATATTGGCATTTCATAGCACATTCAAGAAACTGTTAATTTCACTTGTTATAAAAAATGCTACATATTTCAAATATGACTTAAAAGAAATTTGACTTTGATATTTAACGCCTTGAAATTGGGCCTCTGTCTCTTTAAAAGCTCCTGAAACTCTGCCTTCAGAAAGTCATCACAACGTGACTCGTCTGTGAACCCTTTAACAACGTTTTAACCAGCGTTGCACTGAAAAGTAGCTCCTATAATGAACTCTGGAGGTCCACCAGATGTTTGCTAATTGCTGCTGGCTAGTCTGAAGGAGCTGAGTGGGAGAGTTGTGGGGGAGGGCGACTCTCCCACAATTGGGAAGCTTGGAAACTGCGGTGCTCGGTCCGGCAATGCATTTTGCACAGCTGAATGGTTGCCATGGAGATTAAAGGATTTCTCAAACATGCATGAAAGAATCAAAGCGACACTCCGTGTATGGTTTTGATAAGTGAATAACATTATAAAATCATGCAAAGCTTATAACAGTCACTTTTACATCATAGTAAAATCCAATTTCTACTCGTTTTACCAAAGAAAAATAAAAAAAATTCTCCACAAATGTCTAAACTAGGGCTTCATAAATTTCTTTTTTCAAATTTCTTTTGAAACCAAAACACAAAAAAAAAATTACAGAATAGATTGCACCAGTCTCAGATTTGAACAGTAGCTGACAGAGAGAAGTTAGACAGGACGATGGGATCAATATGAACTATTTCTATTGTTAAGGGAGTTGAAGTCTGTTATTACCGCTTCTCGCTTCTGAATCACTCCTTTGAAGAGCAAAACTGGTCACAACAGACATAACTGACATCATTTTATTGCTCATAGAAATATATAAAAAAGCACAACTTCTTACATCAATGAATGGGAACTAAATAGTATCAAAATTACTATCATTCCCTTATTCTCCTCCTGAAAAGTTCCTTTTGATGCGAATTGAATTAAAGAGGCGTCTCTGAGTAATTAAGGGAATTATCCCTCGACAGAATTGTGGACTTGGTTGAAGAGCTACGCTGTATGGATTGCACACTAATTTCAGAGGAGAAGCAGGGCAGAAATAGCTTTTCCATTTATCCGCAACCTTGGGGTAGTCTTCCAGAAGCGGAGGGTAAGCTTGGACTTAACCTGGCGATCGACCCGTGAGGCCAGCGGCTGGGCCAAGAAGTTATTTTCATGCTGCAAATGCATCTTCTGCATCCATATTTATATGACTGCTTTGGGAAAAGGTAGTTGTGATTTAAGAAGGTGAGAAAAAAAAGATAGAGATTAGAAAAAGGTGTAATTATTGGCAATTTGGCTTGTTTGTTGGTTAGTTTTAGGAAGTAAAAACCTTTGATTCAAGTGAATTTTACTGCAAACACTGTGCTTTGGATTTTTTGAATTGGGTTTCTCTGGGGTAGTTATGAGCAGTCAATATCTTGGCAACATTGGCAATAATTAAATTGATTACGGCAGGATTTGTCTTCCATACACAGAGACATTTGAAGCATTTTTTTCCAGTTGATTTAGGTTATTATGGCTTTTCAGTTTCTAAAAAATGTCAAATATTACATATCGCAGAGCAGAAAATGACTGTTCAGAATGGTGTATCCAAGCTTGTAATGGAAAATTGAGTTGAAGGAAAAAGTGTGCTAGCAAAAATGTGCACCAGCAATAATCTCGGCCAATTCAAGAAGTTGGAGGGTGAATTCCAACAGGGTGAAGTTGAAGTTGGTTACTTGTTCTTCCAAAGTGGCTTATGTTTAAGCTTCTAAATATGAGACATAGGAAGTTTCTAAGATGTGCTACAAAGAAAGATGGCAGGCTTATTGTAGAAAGTCCTCTTTTTACATAATTCTTTGGGAAACTGAATTTGTGATTTTAATGAGCTGTAGGCCATACTCATGAAATAAAGAAAATGCTTGAAATAGTTTTTTGAAAATCGACAGGATATGATGAATTTTATTTTTACTGAAAAAATAAGCCTATTAAAGCCAATTTATTAAAATTAATCCATATGAAAGGAGTTAAAAGTTTAAAAACGACTGATTATCTTCTGATTCACAATTAGGGCCTATAACTGTTTTAATAAAGAAAATATGCAGAATTTTGTGGTTGTGACATGGTAAAATATGAAAACAAAACCAAACGATGGTCGCTTTTTTAACCAATAGGTGTAATTTTGCACCAACCTGCTGATCTTCGGCCTGTTTCAGGAACGTAATGCGGCCTAAAAAGAGAGCTCGTGTTGACATGACTTACAAAAATCGTCAAACGTCATCTAGTATGTCAAAAACAAATGTGAACGTGAAGTCGGTGTGCGAACATTTGGGCTCCTGCTGCACAAAAAGACCGTTTCAGTTCCACGCTTTGTGCTCCGAACGATCCCGTCTCCAGAGTCAGGGAAACGCCTCATGTAAATGACCTCGTCAAAAGCGTGGCACCAATCAAAACGGCAATGGTCGCCATGGCAACACCGATCCCAAATCAAACGGCTGAGGCAGCCAGCTAGCCATGTGGCGGCTGCCGGGTGGCGCACGGTCATTACTTGTGCCCCCGTCCCTTTGTGTGGCAAGCAATCACAGCCTATTCACAGCCTGCAGCAACGGCGTGCCTTTTCTCTCTGGAAAAATGATTGAATCTCAATTTTAAAAAAAAGAAAGAAAGTAGTAGTAGTATGGTGCTTCCACTGCGACAAGCCCAGACCACTTTCTTCCCCTTGACATCGATCGTGGCCGCTTTCGCCACCTCGCTATTGAATCAGTGCCCGGACAGGTCAGGGGAATGGCAACTTGTGTCGCACAGTCACGCCTGTGAAGAGATCACAATCTGGACCCCAAACTAAGACAGGAGATTTAAATTGAGGGCAAATGGGTTAAAAAGAACTCATATCTCTCTGGTCCACAGTATGTTAGCCAGGATAAGTCAGTCTGAAAATCTGAATCGCAGCCGTGGCTCCAATTGAACTCCAGTTGACGTTTAAACTCATTCCTGTTCTGCCGGCTCTGTCTGCCTCCCTTGCTCTCCCCTAGCTGAGGCAATGGGAATGTCTTGTTGGTACCCTCCGACCCATTTCCGCATGCAAATCAAAGCTGGATCAAACCGGGGGTTGTCTGATGAACTAATTATGCAGTAATTGTTCTGGTCTAGACTGGAGATCCATTGTGCGAGAGGACTCTGTGTCTTCTTTGTGCTGATTTGGAATGATAATTAGTTTTTGTTTGATTGGCAGGAGGGTAATTTTGATCTCTCTCTCTCTCTTTTTATTTCCTGTCCGAACCTCCAACATTTCATCTCCCATTGAAAAATGCAGCTCAGTCCGTCTCATATTGTAAGCTAGAAACCTTTAAACAGGTTATACGGGGTTAAGTGACAAGGCCGGACTGTTATGCATTCGCAATTAGTGCATTTGCATAACTTAATTAGTGGCTTTTGGCCGATAGATTGTCATTAGTTCTCTCATCAGCGCTGGCATATCCAGGGAATGGCCGAATGTGCGTACACCTGCACCCAAAGCCGGGTTTTGTGTGAGTCCAGACAAAACATTATTCTCTGTCACAACCTCTTCAGGACTCCCACAGTTTTCGACTTATGAAGCGGCAACATCCCCTTAGAAGACCAGTCAAAACAAACAGTTGACCCTGCTCAAAAGGTAACGTCACCCTATAATGAGCCTTTGTTATTACAGTAAAGCCTTTCTTGACTTTCTGACCTTTGACCTGTAGGCTGAAACCAATTAAGTGACCTCCAGGCTATTTGTTAGCAACGGGGAAGCCATTTAAGAACATATTTGCAAAGTATCATTACTCTTTACACTAATGCACCTTTGTATGTTGATGGTGTTGCACGTAGAGAGAACTGTTTATGATTTACAATTGTAGTGGTTTTTTTTCCCCTACAATTTATTAAGTTTGTCAATATATTAAAATCTAGCCCAAATGTTGGTCAGAACCCCAACCAAAGGGAACCAAGGGTTGTAAAATAAGTTTTTGAAAAAAATAAGTGCATGTAAGTAGAAATTAAGAGTAAGATTTGAGTATTTTTATTCCTTTGTTTTTTTTGTTAGCAACCACTAGCGTAACTAGTTAGTTCTGTTTTGGGAACGACAGTGGAGATGATGATGCAAAGAAAGATTATTTTTAAAATGATAAAAATCAAGAAAATTATAGACAACCCTGATCATCCTCTTTATGAGACTGTCATAGAAAGTGTCTTCAGTCAGGCTTCTTCACATTCAATGCAATACAGACTGCTACAGGAGATCTTTCCTGCCCACAATCATCACCATCTGGAATAACAACTTAATTAAACGAGTTACAACATTTAATTTCCTTCTGGGATCAATGAAAGTGTTTTTTCAATTTGAATTTGAAAACCCCAGACAATAAAGGCTGAAGCTAATTAACTGTAAACATAACCCATATGTACCAAAATCTCCTGTAAACATGCTGCTTTTGAAATCACCTGCTTGGCAGCGCAGCAGGAGATGGGCTGCTAGGGTAAGATGGAAGTGAATGACACCGCTGGGGCATCTCTGAAATGCAAAGGAAAAAGGTGCCATTTTAGAGCCATTAAAGGGTTTCAATAAGTACCCCCCAACCCCCATCTCTTCCACATTCACTTTCTTTTCCCCTGTAAGCACTTAGGCGCCCCCTCCTCTCTTCACCTTTTCCAAAGCGTTGCTTCTGCCTAGCTTGCTTTTGTTGCTTACGTCGCTCCATAATTGTCTAAATCGATGTTCGGCAGTACCCTCTTCTGTGATTAGGCGGAAAATGAGGTTATGTGGCAGTTGTTGCTATGGTTTCGAAGCGGTGAGTTTCAAAACGAAGATCTTCCCCCTACCCTCTCAAAGCCACGAGGCCGCCACGCCGTAATGATCTTAAATTAAAACAACTTTTTTTTTTTGTCTTAGTGTAAGATTTTTAATTACCCAGCGAACTGCCTCTGTCGGGAGGAGACCGGGAGGAAAATGAGACAAATACGGAGGCAGAACAAGCACGGGGGTGAAAGAATGAGTGAAAAACATGGTTCAATGTGCCAAAGTGCTAATTTGATCCATTAGGGGATGCATGTGTGCGAGAAGAGGAAAGAGTGTGTGATGTGCTACCTGCCTACAGAATATATAAAGTCTCATTCTCACCCATCAATGAGCGCGGTGAGGAGGGTGCTTTGTCACACTCCAGCTTCGGCTGAGAAAAATCTAATTAGACTAATTAGGTGTGTGCAGCAGCAACAGTCGAAGATGGAAAGAAGACGTCCCCTTTTGTGGCTGCGCTGCCACGGGAAGCGAGAAAACGCACTTCCTGTTCAGGAAGAGTGTGAAAATATCTGCCGACGAATCGGTGTGGTTGATAATTTCACAGCCTAGTTCCGTCTGCGATTACCTGCAGGCTGTTTTCCCTTCTTTGAGCTCCAGCTTCTGTGACCTCTTGATCCGGAAGATCATCAAATAAGCAACTCTGGCTTCTCGCCAATGGAGCTCATCCAAAAGCAAATGATTAACAAAACTCCTTCGTCTTTACTTTGACCTGCTTCCCCTGAATTATTCTTCGCAAACGTGACAGAAAGACAAACACCAATGTGCGCTCTATCAGTTTGAACCACTACAGTTTTTGTAGTTTCAAATAAAAACTACAAAAACTGAACTTTGAAATCAAGACTGCAGCGTTTTAAAGATGGTTTGTCCAGTTTCAATCAGTCTGGTGCTCCTGACTGTTGAAGTGAGAGTGAACAACATGCTTTTGATTGTTGAGAGGGATTTATAAAGGTCCCAGCAGAATCAGACACAGGAAAAAACACACAGAAAAAAGTCAGTCTCTTCTGTTTTTTGGGATTCTGCAGTTGTGGAAATTCACGCGACTGCAGAAATTCTGCAATCAATAGAACATATCTGTGAGTTTATTGCAAAAATGGTCAAAGATATTCAAGACTCGCTTGCTAATAGCATCGCATCGATTGTATCTGAGTTTGCTAGTTAAAAATGCTTCTTTGTGTTTGTGCAAATTTGTTGGTTTGCTGAGGGTCATTGTCCATTTGCATAACTTCCTATCTAATGTCCTGAGATCTTGCTTTAACATTTTCACTGAGCCTTCCTTCCCGCAGGCTGGAAACTTCCTCTCACTGTCTGCTCACTTCTCTTTGTGCTCTGCATCCAGCCTAAAAACAAAGTGGAGTACTTCACAAAGATCCATTTAGTAGTAGTTTTTTTTTTTTTTTCTAAAAGACAATTTGCATCTTTTTCTGTCAATACATGATGACGCCTATTTTGCTCTGAACAACTGTGATAATCCCAGACAACAATTTTAAGCAACTTTGGCTTTTGTGGTTCCTAGGGGGAGTGCTTTTGGCAGTAGGTTTTAGACCATTTGTAGCTGTCAAACACAAAAGAAATGCAATTTTGAAGCATGAATATTATACCTACTGTCTGAAATGAAATCCTGGTGCTGAACGGAGCTCGTGTTTTGGAGTGCGAGCACTATCTTTCCCCACGTTTCGACAGCGAAAGTGGGTTTCTGCAAGTAATCCCTGATACCGATTCAGACTCCGTAATTGTAAAGCATCGCAGCAGGAAGTGAGGCAAGTCTCTGCTATCGACCAGCTTCAGTCTCATACTGAGCTAAAACACAAGGGTGGTGGCACTGCTGCTGAGAACATGTCAATTTTGCTCTTTAGAAAAGGAGCGCTGCTTGGAGGCTGAAAGCAAATCAACATGGCTATCGACCCAGGCAACCCAGCTCGGCAAATTGCACTCAAAGCGATGAACAAAACAACAAAAACCATCACTGGGCTGTTATTGACGAGCAACACTTTGGCTAGTGTGCCTCACTTCCAAATGAGGGAGGGATTCAAAAGACTCAAAGCCAGAAAAAAGAAAAAGAAAAAAAAAGGCTCAATAGACCATTCAAAGAGTAACAGAGTTTGAGCTGAAATATGACTAAAATGAGGCAAAGTCTTCAAGCTGAATTTGCTCAACAGTTGTAAACACTGGGGCATGCTGAGAGCTCACCACTCATGGAAAATGTGACATCATGGAGTCGACAAAAGGGAGCAGTGAAGGTATGCAGGCGTCGCCACAGGAAGGGAACGTGGCCAAACCTGCTTCTTCTTTTTAAGACTGACGAGCTTCTGTTACATAAAAGTAAACAGAACAAATCTACCCTGTTCTACAACCGCGCTCCAGCTGACAGAGCCTTGGTTCATGCCTAAGACCAAATTATACAGCACATGAATTGGCAGCCCTGTTACAACAATAGTATGAGTTTGTCCCATACATATGTTGGTTAAAGTCTCAACGTATGCAGGATGCTAACAATAACAGCCCCAAAATCGAGTACATTCTCAGTTTATCCTTCACTTGATCCGTGAAGGGGAATCCAGTCCAGCTTAGATGTGAGAGAAATACAGCAAAGCATAAAAAAATATCAAACTTATATCTATTTTTATCTTCAAGCAATGAAAAAGTAACAATGCATTAACATTTAAAAAAGGGGTTTTCATTTTTAATGCTCGTCTGCTACGGGGATTTGTTTGACTTCCTCTATTAATAAAACATTTAAAACACAATCTCTGTCCAGGAGCAGGTAGAAGTTTGCATGTGTCTCATTTGGAGAAGTGGAGCCGGCTTCAGGGCTTTCTCAATAAAACTTGAAATTTGACATTTCGGGAAGTTCTTTCGGTGCGTAATTGGGTGCCAGCCTTGAACAAATAGCCGTTTCAATAAAAGAACAGGCTGTTCAGTTTTTTTCAGATAAAACCAAACAGTTCTATCTTTCATCACCCTACGTAGCATAGCCTTCAACGACGTAGCTTGGAGATGCACATGTTCCTGCTGGCTGATTAAATATGACTACAGTCAGCATGTGTGGATCCAAGTGCTGCCAAACAGTAGTTGCACTGCCTGATGAGTCAGCAGCCGGGGGGAGCTTATCCACCATCACGAACCCTCTGGGTAACTGTTCTAAACTGGGTTGTAATTTTGTTCTGTCCTGGAAAATTCAGGGGATTACGGACAAATATGCAGGATATTTTTTTTTTATGGTGATTTACTAATTACGGATCACCTCTTTCTTTCTTTTTGTCCCATTCCCTGTCTTTGCTCATTAAATTCCACTTGTTTACTCTGGATAAGATGAAAAAGAAGTGCTTTCAGTGCTCCACTCTGCAAATTTTTTGGGTGCAAAGCATGCCGGAGGGGTGGGGGAGAAAAAAAAAGAGGGAAAAAGTGCTTGTCCCAATTATGAATCCATTTGCAACGGTAGCTCTCTCTCGGATGTGATGGGGAGGAAATCCCAGAGAGCAAAAACCAAACAATGTGAGGGAACGAGGCACAGGAGAGGAGCCTGTCAGCGGCTGCTAATATCCATAAAGGCAATTTCACAACACAACCTAATGACACAAAATGACAGAGAGTAATGGTGAGGTAATTAGAATCTGTGATGAGTGTGGAGAGAGTGTCAGGAGGATTAGAGAGCGGAGAGAGGTGTGCTTTTAAAGATCTTTTTAGAGATGTAAACAACTTGAAATATGAACAGCACGGCCTTCGCCAGAAAAATAAGACTTCACAGCTGTAACTATGTGGACTCTACTAGATTTTATTTCCTAGAAAATCTTTTATAAAACATCATTGCTCTATGTGTATTGGTCTATCACATAAAAATGTACTAAAATGTGTGGAGGTTAGCGGTTATTATGTGACAAATTCTGAAATAGTTTACCTTTACAAGGCAAAACTAGAAAAAAACAGTCTTAGTATTTACTAAGAATGTTTATTTATTTACACTGCTGGTGCACATCTTTTCAATTAGTTTACACAACACTTACATTACGCTTTTCTTCTTTTTTAAAGATTTTCTTCTGCACATATGACACAAAGATGACTAAAGCACACACAGGTAAACACGGGTAGCGTCAGTGGGAGCGCACTATCCTTTCCTGCAGAGTATCTCTGATTTCTTCCGGGTTTTTCCGTCTCAGTTTGTTTGGGTGTATCAGCTCTCGGCTCAGCATGACAAAAACTCCCTTTCTTCCAGCCGTAAACGCCGCTTTCTTCGAGCTCTTTTAAAAACCAACATGTTTCCTGGGGGTTTGCTCAGCAGAAAAACTCGGTAACCTCGGAAAAGTTCCTTTTTGTCGTGATTTCACTCCGACCCGAGACACCTGTTGCTCCGGTTTCGACGGACAGGTGATTTCCTCTGAAACAGGGAGCAGCTTCGGCTCCTCAGACCTGTCAAACTTGGATTAAGTTTATTCTCTTTTCGCGTGTTGTTTTCTATTTCTTCAAACAACAGTGAGAAGTTGTTGCTGACATGAAAGTTACCGTAACTTTCGGGGAGACCTCAGTGGTGGTTCCCTGTAAAGCTGGATGGACCGTCAGGGAATTAATCGAACAAGCCACACGGAGGTACCGCAGGATAGTAGAGCAGGTAAGCCCTCTTTAACAACATATACATAACAACACTTATTTATTTATGTTTGTATATACATAACTATAGGCATGGTTCAGCATCAATTACACTTTATTTCATTCCAGTCCTGCTTGTCATTTTGTAACAAACGCCTCTCATACCTTAAACAAGGTGGTGGGTCACGTGACGCGCCAACGACCGTGGTTATTATCCTCAAAGCTAACATAGCTAGCATTGGCTATCATTTTTGATTGGCAAATTTTTATTTATTTTGAAAGTATTTCTTCATTTCCACAAAACGTGCCGACATTTAAAGTGAGTTGTATATCTTTTAAAGATATATTTCTAAAGGAAAGTTGCAGGACACAATTTAACTCCTCCCGTTTTATTTATTTATTTTAACATTTGTATTCTAAATATTATTATAATTACTACTTTCCAGTGGCTCTCAGAGTTTACACAACTTTTCATGGCAGGTGTTTAATTCAGGATTTTTTATTTTTATTTACTCTCAGAGAATTCTGACTTGTTCGTCTCAGAATTTAGACCAACAATTTTTTTTCCCTCAAAATTATGACTTCAATCTCAGAATGTCATATTATTTAAGTAATATTTTACGTCGTTGAATAAAGTCTGATTTTTTTTTTTTTTTTTTTTTTTTTTTTAGTTAAAATCCTGTTTCATGCATAAGAGTTCACACCATTAAACAGATACTTTGGCACCTTTTGATTTAATAACATTATTTTGTCTTTATGCCTCAGTGTTTTCAGCATACTAGCTCTTGATTTGGGTTGTAAAAGTTTTCAAAATCATCTTCAGGTGACCCAGATTTAGTTTTGTCTTCATCTTGGTCTTTCTTCCTGTAACTAACCTTTTCTTCTTTTTGGCTTAAATGCCATTTACTCAAACAGTGAAATCTCATCCATTCACTCCTAAAATACGAAATCCAAAATCTGTGCTATTTGTAGCTGTTGCTCTAAATTCAGTAGATTTATCCAATCTTCTAGGTTTCAAATTGAAATGTACGGATGTAGACATCGACGGGACAAAACTGCTAATTTGTCGCAGCTAAACCAGGTGTCAGAACTCCACAAAACCCTTAGAAAAGTGCAAGTTTTTGAGTTTGAGCTGAAACTTGTGGTTTGTGGTCAGGTTTCTGGGCGTCTTATTATGGCTGTGGTTTGTAGAAAGTTTTTAGCAATTATCCTGGGGAGAAATCTCTTGAAACCTTTTCCACATTGTTCCACTCTACGGCTGAATCGTGATGTTCTCCACCCACTCTGCTTTTGTAGGATGCAGCAAAGCCTTCATTCCCTCCTATCAGGACGAGGTGTGGCATGGAGCGTGGGGATGGAACGGTTTTTCTGTCCTTATCCTTTGTTTTGAAAAGTAATTGAGACTTTCTAAACACAGAATAGATGAATCCTATTCCTAATGAATCTGGGGAAAGTATGGGATATGAGGTATTTTTCATGTCTGGAAAGGATGGAAAATGATGCCTCACCTTGAAAGTTATAGAAAAACATTTGTATTTCCAGACCTTTTCCCCTAATGCTTAAATTTTGTTCTGTTTTCCTTCCATTTTTCCCTGTCTTCCACTTATTTTTTTATATTATTTCCATCCTTTCTTCCCAGTGTACTTCCTTTGTTTTCTTCTCTCAGTCTTTCCTTTCCTGTACCCTCTACCTGTCCTCCTTGTTAGCTCACTTCCAGGTTGTTGTTTTTTTAGCTTACGCATGTAAATCCCACCGGCTGTAGAAATACTTTGCGTAAATTTAAAGTGACCGTCTCTATTTTGTATTTTAAGGCATACGGAGTCTTTCCGTGAACGACGTGTAGGAAACCCTGCTAGGATGTTTACATCCACACAAAGACACAACTCCTCAGTCTTCTGCATCCTCACTGTTGCGATTTCTCCAACATTAATCATCCTGCCAGGCTGACCTTTTTATTAATCAGCGGCTTGCGTGCATGCTGTCTTTGCGTGATAGCGTGCTGGCGTGTGTCTCGACGAGGATGCGCGTATTTCTGGCGGCAGACTCTGCTGTCTACCTGTACAATAGCTCCCGGTTTAAGCCCTGATATCTCGGCGGGCAGGTGGAAGTTTGCCGTTTGATGTCTTCAATGTGGCCACAGCTGGAGAGGTGCGTGGTGGACAGGAGGCTTTGTCCTGTGAGTGATTGGGGATTAGGATTGGTGACAGGCCCCCCGTTCTTATCGGTTGGCTGGTGCCCGCTCAGCCTGCCCACACTCCCTCCCTCGGGCGCTGAGTTTCCGGTACGGAGAAGCCTTGGAAGCACGGATTGAAGGAGCGATTGGATGGCACACCTAGATGGTTTACAGATACATGCACACACACACATGGCAGCGCTCATCCCTCTCAGTGATCCCCTGAGCTGTGGAGTGTTTGCTTCATTGACAGCAGCAGCCAAGCCCTCTTCGCCCAGAGGGTCCCTGTTGACTCTGAGTGCGACACTCTGCGGCGCACAAGCTGCACCAGGCTAAACGCTACCATGTGATTAGAATGCACCTGGGCCTTGATTGCTTTTCACAGAGCATGTTAATTAGCTGCTGATGCAAGACACTGACTCAGCAGTCCATGACTTTTGTGCAGTATAAGGACAGTCCGGCTCGGCTCCAAGAGATGGGAGCAGATTAGCTGCCAGCAGAACCCATTTAGCGCCAGCATTAACTGCACGTTTCTCCACTCGCTGACCTCTCCGCTGACAGCAGGGACAGCATCAAGTACCTGTGGATAATCGCCGCGGGCGCGTGGATGTGCATTCTGCAGAGTCCCGCTGAGCTTTCCCACAATGCCGTGTGTATAATAAACCGCTAATTAGCGGTTTATTCAAACATGTTCTCAGTTATGCCTCATGTTCAGCTACTTTCATTGTCACATTGTTGAGGAAACTATAGCTTATTATAAAGTGTAATCTGGAAGACATGCATTTGCACATTATCTGAGTGGTGATAAAGTCTGTAGAAATGTTTCTGCTGCATAAGAAGGGGGGGGGGGGGTAGAAGATTGTCTGAGTGTGTGGAGTTTACACCTAGGATGTCATGATATATGAAGCTCTGTGCAAATGAATGTTTCTTTACATTTTTTGGTATGAAAATGGAAAATCAGTATATCGAGGAATTCTCCATAAGTTTTGTCTGCCATCACTAAAAAAAAGAAGCAAAACATGGCAGAAATCTCTTGAACTAAACTGGTATTTGGCATTTTCTCATTTTAATTTTGAGAAGGACGTCTGAGAGTTCAAATATTAAAGTCAAAAACAAGATGTTTCACAAAAATGTGAAAGTTTAACTTCCAGTTCTATTGAATTCTGGGAAAAATAAATGGCATCTCGTGGTCTGCTTACAAGATTAACTTACATGGCGAGTTAAACTTGGGTATGTTGGCATTAATTTTGAGCATCGAATTTGAATTAGACAGCTATAATCTTCTCTGAAGGCCTCAGACAGCTGTTTGTATCTCACCAGGCATACCAAACTAAATATTAAAATAAATATCCTGTACTGTTAGATTTTTTTGCCTTGAAGGTCAACAGACAGAGTTCCTACTTCTCTGCGGAAGCTGCTGGCACGCGACATTATAAAGCAGATATGATTCCTTATTAGCTGATAAGAGATTGTACTTGCAGAGGATTTTTCTTCCGCATTCCCTTTGAAATTTACGGGGGTTTTTTCAGATATAAAATGCAAATGTTTGGTTCAGCTCCCTTTTAAAGTGACATCCCTATATATAATCCTGTACAGCACACTACCTATTGAAGTGGTTGTGTAATTTGTGCATACCAGTAAAAAGAAAAAAAAACTCTGTAAAAAAAAAAAAAAGATGATTAAATGTACCCTAGCAATGTAAAATATTGTTCTGTCAAGACTTGTAAAAGGCTTCATGTCAATTTTAGTCAGCTATGCAGTAAAAATGCGTAAGATTTCAGTTTTTAAACAGAAATATTTCAGTATACCAGCAGGTGATGTGTTGTGAAAATACAGAAAATTTTTAACAGAAATGTGAATAAATCAAACATCATGAACTATTAAGACACAGTAAAAAAAAAACATTACAATTTCAATTTTGAGTTCATGGAAATGTTTGTAAAAGCAACAGGATCTTTCATATATAGAGTAATTAAAACTGGGTATCTTTTTTTTCAATCCCCATGTTTCATTAACTGTCATCTTTTCATCATCTCTGTTTTTCTCTCGCCTTTAAACACACCACCATCAATTGGTCCAACTTGAGAATAAGTCCTCATCGACGCGTTCATTAAAGGAATTATTTTTTTTTATCACAGCTAAGCCCACACCGTGCTCTTACAGCTTCATAATGACACATTCTTCTGAGGATCAAAGTGTGAAATAGCACCAGCGCTTCACAGAATTTAGCTCCACTAATCGCTCCAGCGCGCCGTCGCCCTCTCGGGATGACGTGTTTTGCTCGCCAGTGTGTGCGGCGGGTGGGAGAGGAAGGAGAGATATCACTTCTAAATGATGGGGGACTTAGGAGTGTAATTTGCAGGGAGTTTACTCTTCTAACCGCCATGGTAATTCTCCTCTGCAGTTGACTGAGTTTCAGCTCCTTTTTGTTATTTATTTTTTGGTGATAGTGAAGGTATTACAAGGGATTCAGTTTGAGGAACTTCAGAGGAACTTTTTATTCCCCTTTTTTCCTCCCTGCAGCTTATTTTTGCCTGGAAAGTGACATGTATTCACTGTTAGATGGAGAAAAGAGTGTTTATCTGGGGTATGCTTAAACTCTCCTGCAGAGGTGATCCTCATTAACTCTGGAGCATTAATCTTCTGCTTTAATCCTGTGATCTGGTGAAGTCCCTCTTCTTGAAAAACACACTCATTCCTCTTTATTTCCATTAAGCTGTGATATGTTGTCATCCCAAAACAGACAATTAAGATTCTTCCTGCCTTTGGCTAACATTTTATATACACTCATTATTGGCATAAGAGGAGTCAAGGTGAGGCTTTCGAATGAAAGAACATTTTCTTAAATGTCAAACATGATGGTGACAGCATCATGCTGTGGGACTATCTTGTTGTATTGAAGCATTGAGCACAAAAATATTGATGTTTCAAAAATAATCAGTTTATTCTATAGGAAAGTTACATGTTAAAAATCATATTTGTAAGTATCTTCAGCAATGTTGTTAATGGTGATTCTTTGGACAGGGAGGATCTGAGGTAGCAGTCAGTCTTGCAACAAATCTGAAGAGGCCTCTGACTGAAGTCTGTTCCTGACATGCTAACAGCTCAGTTTTTCATACATTTCAGAAGAAAAGTTCAAAAACAGCTCAATCTTTAGTGCCTTGTTTAAAAAAATCATTAAGATTGTTTCATTCCACTCAAATTGTTGAAATGCATCAATAAAAGACCAAATATAATGCAATTTTCACACCCATGATGAGTGTATGGCCTTATATCTAAAGTGCAAATACTGCATCTTGTTAACTCTCTGCTACAGGGCATGAACGGCTGGTTAGGAGAAGAAGAATGCAGGGAGACAGTCCAGTTGGACCTGCTTTTCTGGCCAGCTGGGAATATTATGTCTAGTTGCCTTCTTCTAACATACTTGCTACTGTTATGTGCTATCATTACGCAATTAAAATGGATAAATATATAGAGAACTTTGTAATTTCCAGTGACTGATACTACGTTTAAGTACGAATAAATGAACTGTTCAAAACTAATCTTCACTCTTGGCTTTGCTCATTGCTCTCAGCCTTTTCCTTCCTTTGTCTGTCTAGTTGGTGTGCTCTCACATTCCAGCTAGCTGACCCGAACCTTGGATTACCATACTATAAACCTGTTTGTCTGAAACCTGCTGTGTATTTAGCTACTAGCTGAAGCTAGTTGCTTTGGTTAGGGGGTGTAGCACTGAGAAAAAGGCTTTTGTTTCTGTTGATAAATCTAAAACTCCTAGCAATTTGATTTGAGAGATGCACATTGTGGGAAAATTCTAAATCCTCTATTTTAGCATTAAGACACAGAAGATCTGGAATGAAGCTAATCAAAATAGGGCTTAGCCTCCCAGGCTCACAGCCCATATAAACTAATTTAACTGCTAATGTGTTTGTGTACTACTCTTCTTATTTGTATGTATGATTTCTAACAGGCCATTTACTTCTGTAAACATTGTTATGAACTTGTATGATTTATTTGCTTTGCTCACATCTTGCTTGTAAGTATAAATTGTTCCTGTAAAGGCTAAATTCCACTGACATTACCTTGTTTTGTTTTCTGGTATATTGTTTTTCTATCAAAATCTTCTTCAGCTGCATGAAATGCCACAGCCTGTGCATTTATAGACTGGGTCACAAAAAGAGGAAGCTGGCATTGTTCTTGAACTTCTCTGTTGATTTTTCTGGGGTAAACAGATTCCAGATTGTGGCGCAATCAAAATGAATTGACTTCAGTCTTTTTTCCTTTTTTTTTTTTTTTGTCTTTTTGGGTAAGTGTTCTTGAACTGGCGGGGAATGTGCCCTAACTTCCCACGGAACAAAAAAAACCTGAACGCTTATCTCCACCTCTATCTCGTATCACAACTGCTGCAGATAATCTCTACATGCTGCGTCACGCAGCAGGTACAGTGTAGTGTTCAGGTTTTCAGAAATAATTCACCTGATTAAATGAAAAAAAAAACAAAAACTGGATACTTTTTATGTTTTTTATTCCTTCGAAGGAAAAACACACACAACTTTTCTGGAGTTTAAATTTCTTCCCTTTACAGTGTGATGGTTGTATTATTCTTTTACGGATGTAATGGACTCACCTGCTATTAATTTTAAGATTTGGTAGTGTTTATTCAAATGTCTTACGGTGATTATTATATGTTTCCCCCCCATAGCAACATGGAGAGGTTCCTGTGAACATCCACCACTTGGAGTACACGGATGGAGGGATCCTGGACATTGACGACCAGCTCAGTGATCTGGTGGAAGACAGAGAGAAGGTGAGGAGGACACACTTTACGTTGACACCCGATGGACAGCTCAGTGTGGAAAGATGAGCTGTTGCAGTGATGGTGACATTACTTTACTGTGGGATGGTAAATCACAGAAAATTATCTCATTGTTGGAGGGGATGGAGCCTGCAGAGGACTCTTGATTTTTTTTTTTTGTCTGAGCCTGACAGAATGACAGGGACAGTACTTGTAAATCTAAGCATTCCTGGTATTGTAATTTTTTGTTGGAACTTTAATACAAAACATGACAAGAAGATTATTTTTCTTGATTTGTCCTGCTTGTGCTGTTCCAGATTGTCCTTCGTTTCAAAACAAATTCTACAGATATTATGTCAAACTTCCACGATCCATACTCATAGGTTTGGAGTGTGGATGAATAATGAGTTGTGAACATTTGGTCACATGAAAGCCAAATGAAATATAATACTCAATCTTCTGTAATGCTGTTATACCTGTTGTTTTAGACTGGATCTTTATTTAGATGTTGGTGTGTGTTTTCCAGCTTTATATTACACGCTCCTGGTAGTGTTACCATTTTTGACTAAGACTCTATGTTCTTGGATTATGTCATTCCAAAAATATTTACGCCCTATTTACTTCTGAGTCAAAGGTTTTATTGTTTTAGTTTTCTTTTTAGACCATAACTCGTGTCTGGCTTTTAGAATCAATTAGGCCACAAATGTTACCTGATGATCTGTTTTTTAAGTGATTACAGATGTGGCTGAATAATTGCGTCACTCTAACCAGCAGCTCTCAGGCGCATCTCAATCAGGGCTTTCAAAATGATCAATTATTCAACATAAGCAATACAAAAAAGAGGTTTTCTTTTTATGATGATCATTTGCTTCAAATTCAAAACAAATTGAGTCAATTTGCCAAATCATTTTGCGCTACGCAAGGCTGAGAGTCAAAACGGTGAGCTAGCCCTGGAAGTTTAAAACTCCTTAGAGACTTTGTGACTTCTAGTTGACAGACAAAATTGTTGTTTGCAGCATTTCCTAGTAACAAGACTAGCAGGAAAATCTCTGGGTACACCTTTATGCACGCTGTTCTGCAGCATGGTGGCTCCAAAGCTGAGCAGCTCTACAAACATGGCGAAGCATCTTAAGGATTGACTTTATTAGAAACTTAAAAAAGGTCAGTCATGTTTCTGTATCTACAACAGCAGTGTATTAAACACACTGGACAGCATGAGTTAATATTTTCTGTTTAAATATAAGAAACTCACCGACAGCCTTATGAATATTCGTGCCCCTGCAGGGGGCAGCAGCTCATAGAGATGCAAAAGTGATGAAAAATAGACAACTTTAAGTTATGTTTTGTTTCTCCTATTTTTAGGCTCCCCAACCATTTTATATTTTATCAGCTGATGAACAGATAGCAGCTGAAAGAGGACAAGCTTCTCAACTTACCAGTCATTGGACTTTATCTCCAGTCCTCAAAACGACATCGGCTCTCCTAGATTAATGAGCTGTGCCTGGCATTCTTGATTAGCCCTGCTTCCTTTTGTTTGTCTACATTTTTATTACCTCACATCCTCCAGCAGATACATCGTTAGCGTTTTTTTTTGTCTTGTTATTGTGGCCGATGCTGTTTCGCCATCAATCATACAGGAGTGGGCCCAGCATGAGGGCCCTCCGCCGCTCAGTGTGGGCCCTGTGTTAGCCACGGATGCTAATGAGAGATAATGGTTAGTTATTTGTACTCCTAGTGCTCGGCACTGCCGCGAGCCCAGACCTCTTTATCTGGGCAAACCCTCGACTATTATTCAGCGCACAGACACGTTTCAGCTGTCCGCCGCATCTGTGCTGAACTCCAGTGGCAGCCCGTGGGGCACCATGTTGGTGCATACGCAAGGAGACGCCACTGGTGGTTGATGAGGGCGGAGATGAGGGGGCGGCAGTGATTTGATTACAGCTCGGGCCCCCTGCATCTGCGGTGTGCTCGCACACATACACAGCGGCGTGCGCGGACAAAGTGTTCGTTAACCCCCCATCTTGAGACGCAGGCCACCAACCTGCTGATGAATATTAATATCAATCAGATGACTGCGGGGAAGATGAAAAGGTCTTCCCCGAAAAGGTCCGACTCCACCCCGGAGGAGCAGAGTGGAGTCGGACCACTCCAGGTCACTGCTGAGTCTATTATATCGATGCAGCACTGTTGTATGTGTGACTGGCAACTGAAGGTTTATTGGTTAAAGCAGATATGCTACCAAATTATTCTTGTCTTCAAAATCACAAGTTTACAATTTTTGGGAGCGTTGCTTTTGAATTGTGACTTTGGTTGAATGTTTTGGGTTTCCTTCTACAAGCTTCTCACTTTTGAAATCTACCCACAACTTTTCCATTGGACTGAGATCAACACTTTGTGATGAACATGCCAAAACATTGATTTTGTTGTTATTAAGCCACTTTATTACCTCTGTATGCTTAGGGTCATTGTCCATCTGGAAAGCACAATTGCTTTCAAGCTTTAACATTCTAGCTGATGTCTTTTAGATGCTGCTTCAATATTTCCGCTTAATGTTGTTTCCTCATAATACCATCTATTTTATGAAGTTCACCAATTCCTCCTTCAGCAAAACAGCCCCACAACATGATACCGCCATGCACATATATCATAGTTTGAATGGCACAAGCATCCCCATTCTTCCTCTAAATGTAACAAGAGTCATTATGGCTGAACAGTTCCACTTTAGTGTCATCAGACCGCAGGACACGTCCCCAAAAATGAAGATCTTTGTCCCTGTGTGCACTGCAATATGTTTTTTTTTTGTTGTTGTTTTTTTTGTTTCTGACTTCCTCTTTCAGTCCATGTTGGTAAAGAATACCTTTCACTGGATAATAATACCTACCAGCTGCAGCCAGCGTCTTCACAAGTTTTTTGGCTTTTGTTCTTTGATTTCTGTCATTGCTGTGGCATTTAGCAATTAGAAAAAATGTACTTATTGTAATCCACACATGATTCTGACCTAAAACAAGAGAAGTTCAGTTTGATTTCAGACAGTGAGGAAGACATTTTAAGTATTCAATGCATTTAAACATTTGGGTTCAACTGCACATTTAAACCATCTGCATCCTTTTTTTGTTTATCTTTACAGCAGTCAGGCATAACATTATGACATGAAATAGATATAATTTCTGCTCTTAAAAGAAAATGTTTTGGTTTCACAGTATTCACACAGTCGGTTGATCAAAATAGGATGAGGTGAAATTTGTCTTTTTTTCTTCCTCAAAGTCTGGACATGGGCTCAGTCAGATACAGGGAGGAATCTAATCAGTGCAGGGAAAACAGGAAACATAACAGACAGACAACTTGTTGAACCTTAGAGTGCTGGGCTTCCTGTACATTCCCTTGCTTTACTTCAAAAGCAATTCCCTCAATCTGGTTGGTGAATGATGTCGACTGGATGAGTTTTGTTAACGCCTTTATAGATTCTATTCGCCCTGATGTGTTAATCATTCAGATTGACCAATGGAGTCCTGAGAAACTTACAACCTTTGACAGGAGCAGTGAACACTTCAGTATATGTTTGCAATATTTTGACTCTTATTTTGTCTCAAAAACCATTATTGGTTGGAATGACTGTCTATGCTGAGATGTAAATAGAACCTAAGAAAAACCCATAGTTTTCAAATGGTGCCAAATTGTGTCAAAATTGCGAATGTGGAAGTTTCACCTGGACTTGTATCAACTAATACCGCTGAGAAACTTCTATGGGTTTTTTTTTTTTTTTTTTTTTGCATCAATTTTGGATGTTCGGTGGAGGGTCTGGATTGCAGCTGCTGACTTTCAATGAGGTATTCACATCACAAAGTAATTCTTTTATTAGGTGGAGGTTGGATTTCTGTGTGCCATCTTAATCTATTGTCACTCACTAACTTGATCATTTTTAGATCTCTAGATTGTTTCCTTTCATTTTGATACAAGAACAATCCAAGTAGTTCTTAAGATTTATTTCAGTTCATTTTGAGCATATAATTTTCAAGTGAATTTCTCAAAGAAAGGCTTGTGGTTTAAAAAAAACCTCTCCATTCAGAACACGCAAATAACATTTAATTTCATGGGAAATTTATTATTAAAAAAAAAAAACTGGAAGGATTTCCTGTCTTCTTTTTAATTAGCCTTTTTAATCACAGCACCTACAAGGCGTCTCCAGTGGCTCCCTCTCGTTGCCCAAATGTAAATGTGATGGTTCAAATCCCAGACGATCTCCTTCTGAAATGTCTCCAGCTCAACTCTTCATCTAACTCTTTCAAGCAATGCTTAAAAAAAAGAAAAAGAAGTTTTACATTTAAAAAAATCCATCAGGTATAAATCAATTCTAACCTTTCTGCTCTTGAAATTAAAAGAAAAAAAAAAATCAAATCACGCTTTTTCATATTTCATTTCCAGCAGCTGCAGGTGAACTCTGCTGCTTAAATTTTGTCTGCAGTTATTAATTACAAGTCAAATGTCACTCCCCCCCCCCGACAGGCAACAATGAAGCATTACTTAAATGTGCTAACCTGCTGGAGGGGGAGAGGAGAAAAAAAAAAAAAAAAGTCAGCTGAATGGGATGTGATTGCGAGGCTCAGACGTGCTTGATTAGCCTTTGATGCTCTGTGACATCTCGCTCCCTCGCCCTCTCTCCTTCTCAATCACACGCCACGGCGAGCCGCCAGTTGACTGGCGTCTGAATGGTCCCGTAACTCGGCGCAGACCGCGTGAATGGCCGGTGATAAACGGGGGAACGCGGGGCTCGAGTGCGCTGATTAAAAAATGTGACACAAGTGGCAGCCTAATCAGAATCCATACCCACTCTTAAGTTCACATTGCAATCCATACGACTCATTTGAATATTCATAACAAATCTGCAGTAGGTTTGTCTTTTTTTTTTTCCACCTCTTTCCCATTGAGTAAAGTTGGATCATCTCTATCAGATTACTCCCTGTGGATCCGATCGGATCCGACTGGAGAGGTTCACCCGACGGGATTCGGTCCCTTGAGCTGATTGGATCAAATCTCATCAGGTCGACCTTGATGCAGCCCTCCCATCTGAGCTCCACAACAGCTCTCCATCTGATTATATTCAATTAACTAACTCCCACCACCCCCCGGACCCTCTACACTCAGCTGCTCTCAAACACACTTTCGGCTAAACCTGGTTTGATTGGAATTACATCGAGCGAACTCAATGAAGGCTTAAGGAGAAAGGATTCTTGCCGTGCCAGTCTGCTTTTTCATTTAACTTTCATGCGCGTTGGGTTTTTCTCATAAAGTTGCACTTAGTATTTTAATTTCTATACATGATCCATTGCGTTACCTTTTGACTTTGAATAATGGCACCTCTCCAAAGTGATTTGTCAGTTCAGTGAAGCAAACGCCCCGGGTTTCAGTCAGGATAAGGCTACTTTCAGGTTTCTTTTGTATAAATTTTTGCAACCTTCAGCTTCATCATTATATGCTATTTTTAGTTGGTCTATTACACAACATAAAAATAAAATAAGATAAAAACAGTAGAGCAGTCAAAAATAACGATTTTCTGAAGCTGCAGCTTCATGTTGTCAAAATTAGCTTCTCCAGTTAGCTTTGATTTTGGCTGAGCAACCCGCAGAGCAACTAATCACATCCAGCTAATGATCAATTATAGATCAATTTGTTTAAAGCAGATCTGCTCTCTGAACTCACACCATCTGTTTCCCAACATAGCATTACCCCAGAGTTCAGCTTATAGGCGCATTTATATCAGAGTTTGGTGCTTTTTTTTTTTTCTTCCTCCTCTTGCTCCTTGCTCTAAATGCTAATAACTCAAATCAGCACAAAGTCACACTCCCTGTTGTGCTTGTTTGTGTATCACAGTGTATACTTTTTCAACCAAAGCTCAAATGCTTGCTAATCCCAAATCCAGCTCATTTAGGTTAAATATTTAATGATTCCCACCACAATTACACAGCCAAAGCCACATCTGTTTCCATTGTGCTGCTCACAATGCCACACTTTAATTCATGTACACACATTCATTGTTGGTATTATCATTCAATTTTGCTGCCTCTCGGCCTCATCACCTAACTGATTGGCCTAATGAATGGAGTTCTGGGTTTGGTAATGTGTCTGAATTGGTCCCTAGCATTATTGGTGTGCTTGAATCTGACACATACGGATAGAAAAAGTGACAGATGTCGCCGTATAGGAAAGGTTTGTGTTTGTTTATCACTAGTCGTCATCACAGTGTCAATCTGTCCAGTGCCACTAAAACAAAGGACTAGTTGATAGGTAAATGGGATAATGAGGAGGGAAAATGACTAGCATTCCACCTATACACAATTAATAAACGCCACTGGATGAAAAATTTATGAACTTTCATCCAAGTGTTTTATATTTAAGCTGACATACTCAGTAGTCATATATAATACATTGTTGTACAGAACTTGCTTCGTTAATGCCTTCTTGATTAGTTTGGTTTCTTTTCGGGTCATCGTTTGTTTAAAAATGTGCTGGCACCCTATCAAGCTGTGACTTGTAACAATAAGTGATTCCATACATCACTTTATTCCCTTTATATCAACTCCAATATAGTCAGAAAGTAAACATGCATTTTGGCTAAACTGCAGCAGGTTGCATTTAGGTTACATTTCTAGTCTGAACTGTATTCCTCTTGCTGCTTTCAGCTGAGCTTGCTGATGCAGATATATGAGCCTTTTTGCTGCTGACATTTAGTACCTCTGGTTGCCATGGAGAACCTACATCACTCACAGCCTAAAGGTGTTTAGAAGAGTGGGAAAAAAGCACTTCACCTGAAATCTTTTTTTTTCTCGTTGCACCCTTCCCCACCTAGTCACACATGCTTTATTAGATCGATATTGACTTAGCATTATAGCTTGGAGAAGCATTGTCCATCCATATATGAATGTAACCAGACAGAAAAACACATACATATACCCAAGTATAGAGCTGCTTTAAATTGAAAATGAAGTTGGAAAGAAAATTCTGACTATTTCATTAATTTTTTTGTTATACATCCCAAATATGTCTTGGAAAAGGAGAAGAATAAAAACCAGGAAAATATAAGAGGTGTGTGAGTGTAATGTCAAGGGAAGGCGGATGGAAATAAGAAGAGGAGGAGCAGGCGGCGGAGGAGAGAGCCACAGGTGAGAGGGCGCCAGCCTCGCAGCTCTGAGTTAATCACTCCTTCCATTTCTCCGTCAGATCCCGAGAGGAAGGAGGGAGGGAGGGAGCGAGGGAAGGCTGGAAGGAGCAGGTGGCTGTGCGACGGCCACAGGGAAGGGAAAGCTGATTATTGGGCTCTGGCTGTGACTTTTTGGGGAGGAGATTTGGAACATGTCATTTCTTTCTGTGTTTGTGTGTACATGTAGCAGCCGCGCGCATTTACGAGAACGAGGTTATGACTTCGAGCGCAGAGGGACTGCCTGGTCCTGTGTATGTTTGTGGGCCAGTGTGTGGCGTTTCGATAGATGTGCAGCAGGAACTGATGTGATGTGTTTTCACCGTGGGAATGATGAACGAGCTGGTTTTAATATTCCCGTTGCTGACCTGGGAAATTTGAGGCCTGGAGCTCCCTCGTCACCCCCAACCCTCGCTCTCTTCGCGTCACCTTCCACTCGTTCCCTCCCCTCATCTTTCCCAAAGGCCTTTCAGGCCCCGAGTGATTTATGAAGAGTTTACCCTCTCCCTTTATGAGTGTGCATAAATAATAATGTGGCCTGTCACTGTGCATAGTCTGCACTGTTATACCTCAGCTGGAGTCTTGCTTTGTGTAGTTGTGGCTTTATTGGGGTTTCTGCTTTCAGTCGGAACACACATGCTCCATCACGCTGACTGATGCTGCAGATGTTAGGACTCAGATACCTTTTGAGTGAGTAGTACCACACACACCTTGTTCCGCTTTACCAAAAGTAGTGCAGTATACTGCCAAAACACACACTCAGACAATTTAACTTTAAAATATTTATACATGATGGAAAAACCAAGAGGTGTTCCTTAGAATACGCACACTAGTGAAACTTATTACAGTGTATGCCCGTAGTTTTTGTTGTGAATGTGCCAACATGAAAATACATTTTGGTTTCTATTTTTTAGTTTTAAATATTGCCAGTCACCCTGGAGGTGCACTATAATCCTTTTGTAGAATGGAATAGAAATATTCTTTATTGTCCCACAGTGGGGAAATGTTAAAATTTTCAGTAAGGGTAAATTAACAGTATAGAAAAAATAATCTTGCATAGTTATTAAAATAGTTACTCTCATCAAAAGAGAGGTTGCACTGAGTAGGGAAGGTTTAAAAATGCACACGCTGTGTGTTTATTTGTGCATACAGAAACAGCAACAGTCTGTTTACAGGAAATTAAAAAAAGGATAATTTGGTGAGTTTTGTTTGTATTTTTTAACGCATTTTTCCACCTTTTTTGGGGTGGATTATACTGAGGCGTGTTTACTTGAAAGAAAACCCTTCAGTCTGCAACCATCCTTGATAGATCATAGAGTGTAGATGTAGAAATTCGGCAAGAACCTGCAGCCTCACCTTCACTGCTCTACAATTACCCAAAGGTTGATTTTTAAAGTGCAGATACCTGTCTGCTCCTCTTTTCTTTACTCATTGCCATTTCTAATATAATAGCATAGATATTAAGAGCCAAATGTTCTCACACTGTCGGTGCAGACACTTCACCCCTTCTCTGTACTCGCACTGTCACTATTCATCACACTCTGCATCCATGGAGAAACACATTCTCTACACATCATGTTGAACAGCATCTGATTCATCCGCGGAGTAGGAAAGTGCTGCTGTTGCAAACACATTTAGCTTTCAGGAGGTTTCACAGCTCTGCAGCTTAGGGGTCGGAAAACGAAAAACGACACCAGATGCGCAAATGCAGAGTTACAAGCTATTTGGAGAAAGATTTAGCTCAGACCTTGTTCTGTTGCAGGTCCTGTGTGATTAAAATTTGAAAAGGCGCTCTCTGCACTATGGTTTTTAACGCTGTAGTTTTAGATGGGAACGCTTGTGCGATGTTTAGGTTGCCATTATTTTTTCTGCCAGAATGCGACGCAGTCCTTCTGAATTATGCATCTCTTGTTCAAAGAAAGAAATGAAGAATATTGTGAGAGGAAGAAAACAGAAGGGGAAGGGGGAGGCAGTCGTAAGATAAATGACAACAGCAAAAAAGCATCTCAATAGACTCCGGGCAGAGAAACACACACAGAGCGAGAAACACACTGGTGGATGCCGATGAGAGAGGAGAAGAAAAATGGGTTGATTAGTACCGGCGGATGGAATAGGGAAGTGTGTACGTTTGCTTGTGCGTCCGGATGTGTGTGATGCTCATGTAAAGGTTAAGAGACTTGAGTGCATGCAGTTGCATTTGGCTAAAACAAGGTGGCACTGTTAATCCTTTCACATGTGCAAAACATCCGACCTAAAGCAGTTGTTTCTTTTGAAAACATCCCACCCTGCAGGTCTGTCTGCATTTCAGTCGTGTTTTATTCTGATTATGTGAATCAATATTTAAAGCTACTCAGCTGGGTCCATCTTTGAGTTGAGTTACACAACAGCATTGTTTCATTTCCTAGCCACTAGAAAAATCATCAATGATAACTTTTCACTTATAGAATCAAAGTTATTCAGTCATATGGTTCATAGTGGTAAGAAAATAGCTTTTAGTTTTGCGAGTCTGTGTGAAAGGATAAAAACCTGTTTGGTTTTAATTCCAGTGAATAAAAGGGTCATGACATAGACAGCCTGGAAGCTGTCGGTGTCCTAGATAAGCGCAAAACCCGAGGATGGAAATTATTGTTGTCAAATTGTGAAAATATGCATTGTAAAGGAAAATGCAGAAACAACACAAAGTTTTGTTCTTAGGTGCTTTTTATTCATTCATCTAAATTGTTTTATAGTGAGTTGCAGAGTTTATGGCTCTCTGCCCTTACTCAGATCCATTAAAAGCAGACTTATCTAAGAGGTACACCAGTGTGCCTCTTAGATAGGTCACCCTCGAAAAATAAATTTTATTCCATGGCAAACAAAGAATATTTGTTCCTTTACTTGGATATGTAAAGTCAAATTTTCTAAGGATGGAAGAGATATTTGATATTTGAGAAGATTTTTAAATCCCTTGGAATTATTAGCTTTTATTTTTAATCTGTTAGCTTAGATGCAAATAATATTTATAGATATTAGAGATGCACAAATTAATTTGACCATAATCGGGTGTAATCAGTGATCAGAAGGTCCAGTGTCGAAAAATTTGTTTTTTTTTCTTCTCAACTCTCCCTCCTTTTTCAGGGTATAAATGCCTCAACTCGCATAGTATATTATTTAGAGTCTATTAAAATCTCCAGCCCTGTGTGATTTTAATAGACTCTATTAAAATCACAAAAGACTCCAGAGGACGCCTTTTTCTCTTGAAAACTGAAGCCATAGCAAAGTTTTGTTTGTTTCTAAAATGGTTTCACTAAGCAGTATGTTAATATAAGTTGCTTTCCTTTTGATGCTGCATATATTCCGCTTTACTTTGTATCCTGAGGCATTTTGTTTCTATCTATGCTTCATGCATGCCTCTGAATGAGATTTTCTTGTATTTTATTGTAATCTTGGCTGCTGTCCAGCACACAAACAATCTCCACAGCCAGTCTGATCACATGACAAAAACACACTGTCGTGACTAACAGTTCCTAACACGGCTGAGACCTGCCACACACAGGGTTCACCTGCTTGCATTTGACATGGGGTGCGTTTGTTTGAGAAAATGAGACAAGGGAGCGACATTATTCAGCTGCAGCAGACGTACAGTTTGCCTGGGTCCATACCAGTGTCTCCCCTCCCTATTGGACACAGTGGGGAAAATAAGGCAATTTGTTTCTGGGGTTACGAATCACAGCCAGGAAGAACTGAAAGAACCGTGTGTGTTAAATAAACACACCGTGAACCATGAAAGGTGTTGCTCTTTGTACAGGGACACAGAAGCTGTGCTGAAAGGAAGGTTTGAAATTTCATCCTGTGTTTTGAATAAGTAAGAAACAAGATCCCTTCACTCCTTTTTATGGTCATATACGCACTGGTGAATGAGTGAAATATTTGAACTTGGGAAATCAAAAGTAAAACTTTCTATAAGCATGTTTTTCATAACTAAGAAAAATAAAGCCATGTTCCGGGTGAGAGGCGGGGTACACCCTGGACAGGTCACCAGTCTGTCGCAGCCATTTTCTTCTAATTTAGTGAAAATTACTCACTTTCAGCAGGTGGTATTTTTTATACAAAACTCCTAGCACAGAAACTATGGTCTTGGGAATTCCTTTGTCTGTAATTTACATAAAACATTCATAATAATAATGATAACAACAACAACACTTTCAGATTTGGTAAAGAAGCCTTGAGGAATTTTCCGGTTCATTGGTGGGAAAATGATTGATGTAGGGTTTAATTAAATAGTTGATTAGATATCAGTAGGAGTTTATTAAAGATGTTTTAGAGCTTGAATATAGTGGGCTTCAACTGAGTTTAACGTTTGGGCAATTTTTATAGGTACTACAGGTAAAAAACATATAAAAGCTTGTATGTATATTAAAAATATATAATCTTCCTTCTTACCAGGGATGCACATACTTTTGTAAAGCGCTGTATGTGAATTTTAGAAATGGTGTTCAAGATAAAGTCTTAGCTGCAGCAGCAGCACAAATGGTCCATTTTGCTGGAGTTGGCCTTTGAAATGACGCAGCAGAGGAGTCATTTTGTCAATACTTAGTGTTTGATTGAATGATGAGTGAAAGCAGCAGCATAGCCCACATTAGCATCGCTCCCTGCCTGTGTGAGCCATAAAAACATAAGCTAGCAAAAAGCAGATGATCATTTCCCCCCCTCACATTAAAATAAGTTCCTGCTCAAAACAACCAAATCGTTTTTTGTGGGAAGGTCACAGCTGCGTCTCTCATCACGGTGCTGCTTCGAGACGCCTCGTTTGATTGATGCCGTCAGTAAGTTTGGAGAAGGAGACGGAGGCTCGGGAGGGAGCGAGATAAGCAGAGAAAGAGGAAGGCAGATAAAGAGGAGCGAAGGCTCAAGATGCATCAATCAACTGGCACAATCAGATTGTTTTTCTGGCATTCCGTTTTTCTCTCTCCTTTGCATTCGCCTGCCTCTCAATTCCTCATCTCTGGCGTATACACATGAATACAGTCGACGAATCTTCAGTCTGCGGCGCTGGCCAGGTGTCGAGAGGATATTGAATCACGAGAGGTTTTAGGTGGGAGGTGACATAGCGCCGTGATGGATGGCGCCCACCGTTTACACTCGCACACACACCCCCACACACACCCACACAACTGCCATAGTTTGTTAATGGACCCTTTTCACAGTTACATCAAACAAGGGCCTGAAGTAAAGCAGTGTATCTTTACTTCCGGGGTAATTTTGCCTCTGGAAACTGAAAAATTCACGGATAATCATTACCTTAAGGATATAATGAAAGGTAAAGTTAATAACAACCGTATTTAAGTGTTAGATAGCCTTACATAAGGCTTATAATGAAGGCAATACAGGCTTTAAGTGTCTAAATTAGCTATATTAGCCTACTGTCAAAATGACTGAGTGTATACATAATGAGCATTCATGATTAAATGTTTATTTTCCCTTCAGTGCGTTCTGGAAGGAATGACAAACCTTGTGACTACTCTGTTGTACAGTGGTGCTTTAAGTTTAACTTCCATTACAATAATAATGTACTATGTTTCGTGACATTAATAAAATTAAAGAAAAGTAATACAGAAATTAGATTTTTGATGTAATTTTTATTTAAGATTTGATAGGGAGGTATCAGTTTTTCCTTTTGGAACTCAAAAAATCTGCTCCAAAATGCAGTTTGCATAACAACGATCGCTCCTTGTAAATGATCACCGTTAAGTGTATGATGGAAAAAACAACATGCACGAAAAAGCGACAAAACGGAATGTGCTTAATGTGCCCCTTTTCTGGGCAACAGAGTGTAATAAAACAGCAGCCTTTTGAAAAGGTAGAGTGCGTAAAATTAAACAGATTAAAACAGAACATCTCACAATTCAATTTTCTGTCTTGTAAAAACTCTGGTCTATGTGAAGTTTAACTACAGATTTTGGTTATACGATGATTATGTTGTTCCCTGCCATCCATCCTTCAGGAGTCCGTTCAGTGGAAATGATGGTGCTTTGGCCATTTGCCCTTAGATATAAGTTATAAGCTCTATGTCTTAGACCCAGTCCTATCAGGCATGCCAATAGTATTTGCATTTTGAAAACACAAATCTAAAAGTTTCAAATCACTTTATAAAAACAACCACTATCTTTTTCCATTTTCAAACATTTTTGAAAAAGCTCCAGGAAGCCACTAGGGCAGCACCAGGACACTAGGGCGAGATAACAAATGACTATTTCTACAACTGACTGCTAGAAGACACAAAAACATGTACCTTCATAGTCAAACAGGTGTCATTCAGCCCAGTTAAAAGTATGTTAAAGAAAATTTGTTTGCAAATCGTGATATATTTTCAAATCGTATTTGTGGCTGATGTTTACATTCCAGAGGAAATAGATACACTGGATCGAGTAGGAATAGAAGTTGTGTGACGTCATGTGAAAAGGGTCTATTGACGCGCTCAGCTCATCTGTTTCGTTTTCATCCCTTGTTCCACTTGGGTTATTGCATTTCATTAAGTGGTCATTTCCGTCGCTGGGCTTGGCTAATGAGAGCGTCACGCAGGCGCGCGCCCATTTATCAAAGCATGTAGCCGCAGCAAGCGCACACAAACATTTCCTCGGCCTGCCATCGTGTCCTCCTCTCAATTAGGCCGGTTTGTCGTTCTCCTGCCCTCTATCCCCTGCCCCGCTCAGCCCATCCCGTCTCTTCCTGTCATCTCATGGCGGCGGCCGTGTCATTGTGTTTGACAGCTTCTCATTCTCTTGTCAGATCTCATTCGGCTGCTAATTTCATAGGTACACACTTCGGCACACATTAATTCCTCTGACCTGCCCCATCTGCAGGATCTCTGGGCAGATTTTCCTCTTTGTTCACAAACTTTCTGCAGATGCTTCTTCTGGAGGGAGTTGAGCTGTGAATTCTGCTCTGTTTGCTATTCTCACGCATGTATGTTGCTACATTGGCAGATTTGGCAGAGTGAAGCTGGTTGCATTGTTGTTGCTGGCAAGATATATGACATGAATGCCTCACTGTGTTCATAGCTCTTTGATGATGCTACATAATCAGGCTGTGCATTTTCAGCTTCTTTAATTGACAATATCTAGATCCTTATTTTATTCATTTAGAAATGTAAACTCAGGGTGTCTGGATTCTTAAAGCCTTAAATTTATGTATTTAAAGTTAAAGCCTTATGTTTTGTGACTCCAGGTGGTTCAAGCTATCGCTAGCTAGCTGCCAAGTGCAAATTTATCACCAGTTGGCTGGACGATGTTTGTCTTCACCATTGGCTCACTTCATTTTGAAACCACAATGCTACGTTGTACAATTATACAACGTACGATGCTGCTACTGCACTGATCTAAGACTCGCTTTTGATGCAACAATAACTCTGAAGTCTGAGGTCTAGTACATTTTAAACAAGGTGGTCAAGTTCCAATCTTGAATGTTGACGAATTAAAGCTGTTACTGTAGAGGGAAATATAGCTGAGAAGGATGAGATTAAGGAAAAGGAGTGGAACATGGAACCAAGAGGATGGAGCCACAGATATTAACAAATAAGGAAATAGGAACTGCAATTAATGTCTTCAAACAAAGTAAGAATGCAACAATATCTATAGATAATATTATAAATCACAAAAGTAGTACCATTTTGTTTTGCAATAGTTTTCTTTTCTACATTTGTGTCCTGATACAGGTCTTAAATTCCATTCATACTGGTCTTAAAAGTCTTAAATTCGAATTGGTGAAATGTGTACCAACGAATGGAAAGCTTCACAGCAGAGGCTTGATGGTGTGTGTCTCTTCCAGCTGGTGGCCGTGTTCGACGATGATCAGCGCAGTGGTACGGAAAGCCCCAGAGACTCCATCTCCAACGGTTACTCCAGTGACGGCGCAAGTCCTGAAGCCATGCAGTACTTCCCCCACCTGGAGTACGAGGATCCGAGCACAGGGGAGATCGAGGTCAACGAGGCCGTCCTCAAAGCCAGTATGTTGCATTTTCTTAAAAACACCCAAAGAACCAAAGCTAATCTCAATCAACACCTTAAGGTGTCGTATGAACGTGAGAAAGTGTATCCTGGTGAAATGTGTGCATGCGTGGGTGCGTGACTTAATACATTTCAGCTGTACAAGCTGTGAAAAGAGAGAATTTATTGCCTGTAACTCAATTGTGTGTGAAAACAGATGCAGTGTTGACGCAGCCTTCTCTCCTATAATCCTCACTCAGCTTTTTTTTTCCCCCTCTGTAGTTTGCTCTTCCTTTCACACATTGCTGAAGCTGAGAAGCACGAACAGAAAAGGGTTCAGTTTTTATGTGTTAACTGGTGAGAATAGAAGTGAGTTCTATACAATGTTTTAGACTTTTGAAAGTAAATCGAAGGAAAATATATATATTTTTTTAAGCTTGAAGACCACAGAACGCCATTTCAATACTGATCTTTAGCAAATATGACAACATTGACTGTAGAAATTAGCTTTGGTGTCTGCCCAGGTCATTTGAAAATGAATCTACTGAAGGTAAGATATTTACTGGTCATAACCTCTCAACAGAACCCCACTTTGCACAAATCTACACTGTTTAATGTGCTTGACTTTTAGATATAGTAAATGTTAACACCCTAGTGACTTTTTTTTTTGTTTTTTCCTTCACACTCACTGGCCACTTTATTAGGTACATCTTGCTAGTACTAATTGGACTCCTTTTGCATTCTTAGTGGTAAAAGCTGTCACTAAGGCTCAAAACTCCATATTGCACATTTATGATGTGGAACCACATCCCAAACATCCTCTAATGGATTGAGATTGTGGAGCTGCATTCCCACAACATTTCACTAAGTAGTTGATACTATTTAGTGATACAAAGAGGGATGAATCCATGCTTTAAATATTGTTTGCACCAAATTTTGACTCAAATGTTGTTTTTAAAGGTTTCTTAGGCTCTAGAGGAAGAAGATCAAATCAGACAGAGAAGGGAACAATATGCAGTAAATGGCCCGAGGCCAGGAGTCAAATGCTTTGAGGACTGTAGCCTCCATGCAGTGCGTCTGCTCTACCACTGAGCCAAGCGGCGCCCAGGGATCTCATTTTTAAGAGGCAATTGAATGTTGCAGCTGAAATCAAGAGTCATTAGATCAGTCCATGTCTGTGTCACAATTTGACATGTTGTGGTTTCAGAGATGGTGTTTGACATAGTTTGTTTCTAACAAGTTTCTATTTGAGTTATTTTTCTGTCATTTGAAACCAGCATACCTATTCTCTTCTGACTTCTGACATCAGCAAGGCATTTTTCATCACATAACGATACAATGGAGTCGGGGGTGTGATCCTTGCTCTATTATCAGTGGAAGAGATTGTTTGAACTTCCTCCCCTTCTGTATCCATGAAGTTTCCTCTTCAACTTTGGGATTTGGGGTCACAGTTCAGGTATTATTTGAGCTTTTGAGATGCTAATTAGCTGCCGAGACATAATATTAGCATCAATAATTGAGCAGTGCTGCTTAGAAATTGAACAGGTGCCTAATTAGGTGGCTGGTGAATGTAGATAATTTTAAATATAATTGGAGAAAAGTTATAGAATTACTGCGGTAATAACAGGACAATAATTCTGGAGAAAAAAAAAAACTTCCTGTTTTGAGTTCCTGTTAGTGACACGGCAAAATATTTGGGTCTGCTACAATGTCTGCAGAAGTTTGGGAAGGTAATTAATTTAATTAAATTTTAGGTCTGGATAACTAGTAAAACCTATTATTATATTAAAACTTGGCTAACACATTCATCCTGGAGTTTGTTTTAAGGAGTTTTTCATCATCAAAAGGCTTTTGGGAGTCATCCACCCGAGTGTTTTCTTGCACACACATCCAGATCTTTTGATGTCGCTGAGATCAGAAGTCATTTTTTTATGCATAATGAGCCATAATCAGAACTTTGCTGCTCATGCTGTTGTTTTTGTGTTGCTTTTTTTTTTTTGCCACATGAGCATGTCAGGCTTATCCACACTTACAAATATCATCTCTAAGCTTTGTTACACAGTTAACATGACAAAAAAGGTGTCAAATTTTAGACTCTTATCAAACTAAATTGCATTGGTAAAATTGTAGAATTTCACTCATGCTTTGTTTAGCTGTGTGGCATCACTTTGCTGCTGTTGTTTTTTTGTTTTTTAATTTTTCTTTTCTCTAGCTAGATTTAATTTATTATCTGGTAGTGACTCATCCAGATACTCTTTAGGGAATCTCCCAAAGTGGAGCTTTTGCAAATTACTTCTTTCATCTGTTTGTTTCCTTCCGACTATCCGTTGTAGAGTTGCAGGGGCAACAGCTTTAGTTTTCAGGGAATCCAAGTAGTTACTTGGTTGGAAGTGATTCTTAGTCCCTCCAGGGACTAATAAAGGCCATGATATAAAGTCCATCACTTGAATACGTCCAGGATTCCGCTCCAGCGTAGTTCTTTGATGTTCTTCATTTCTCATGAACAGAGCTGTCATTATTTCTGCTACGTATAACAATGACTATAGCTCTCATTTTAAACCATAGATGTTGCTGGAGAGCAAATTAACTCAAGTGAAAGGGAAAAATGATTAGATAAGCCTGATTCTGATTTAATAAAAAGCTATCTGATCATTTTTGAAGCCCTTCTGTTCACCTGAGTCCATCTGTTGACCTTAGTGAGCCGTGGTGAAGCCACACACACACACACACACACACACACACAGCTGCCCTTTTGCCACTCCTCACCATGTGCCCAAGTTCCCCTCATGCCCCATCATCTGCCTCTCTTCCACCCAGACATCGCACCCCCACTTCACTATTCAGCTTCCACCACCTGCCATCCAACCCAGCACTCATACCCTTCGACCTTGACCCCCATCAAACCCATACCCAGCGCCCCTGCTTCACTAGCTCTAACTAGATTATCACTGTAGCCTGTTAGCATAACCAAGGTCCAGCCAAGCATGAATGGGCTGAATCCAGTCGCGCCAACCACACACACTCAGTCTTTAACCCACTGGGACCTCTTCCTGCACCCCCTCCCCAACCTGCTCTTCAGCCCTGTTGAACCTTGACTAATTCAGTTATGATGTGACCCTGTGACACCCCCCAAACAGAGCCAGACTGACGCAATAAAAGCTTCTTTTGTCATGACGACATGCATGCGTGGGTGCACAACACACATGCATTTGGACGAGATGACAAAAGATTGAGCTTCTAAGTTAAACAGCCATTACCACCCAAAACTGTCAATAGAATGTGTGGCACAGAAAAAATATTGTAGAGAAACGTGCAATCTGGAGGATTTTACATTTCTTCATTTGAATTTTCAAATTATGTTACCACAATGTATTTCCAAGTATTTTGATCTTAATTGATAAAATTTAAAAAAAATCCATGTTTTTTTTTTTAATAGCATTTAATTTTTCTAAGTTAAGTACTATTTAATCTACTCAAATCCAGTCTGAACTATTTCACCAAACTGAATCAGGGAAAATCAAGACTACATATATGCAAAGCTGGTAGAGAAATACTCCAAAAGACCTGCAGCTGTAATAACAGTGAAGCACATTTAAAATGTAACTAAAATACAGTGAACCTCTGGCATTTATGGGGGTTAGGAACCACAACCACCTGTGAAAAGCCATAATCTGTGTTTATTCGACCTTTTCTAAAAATACTTATGACTGCCTATTTTATAGTTCAAGCACCAAATGTACCTCAGTATAAAATGGAGACCGGTCTTGGTGTTACTCCAGAAGTTAACATCTATAGTTTTCTTTGCTGTTGGGGGTACAACCAGTCGGTGTCAAAGAACATGAGTGGCACTTCTGAATTGATTGCTTTAAAAATGCCAGCCAATAGTTTGTCAGTTAGCATTGCGCCTTATTTTAACTTCCCAAACTGCATTTATTTTTTAATATCTCCGATGTGCTATATTGTAAAACCTTCAAATAGGAGGATTTCCTGTGAATAAATTAGTTGTGTATCATGAATTGATAAATCACAAAGCACTGAACTGGGAATACATGGGGGTCTATTTTACAAAATCAGGCTAGATTTTTTTCCTCTGAAAATGTCATTATATGGTTTGTTGATGTGATAGTTGAAAAAACATTCAGTTGCATTATGGATGAGTAAAAGCAATTCAACACATTCCTTCAAGTTATAATATTACAGCTTTGGAAAAAAGGAAGACGGCTCAATCTGTAAGGCTTCTAACATCATGTATATGAAACCACTTGGATACACGTAACACTGTTTGATTCTTGTTAAATTAATAATGTACCGTAGAGTATAATATGGAGTTCATGTAGTGGTGGACAGGGCAAGAAGTAATTCAGTAATCAGTCAGGCATCAAAGTGTTTGTGTGTCAGGTCGGGCAAGCTGTTTGAACAGCGTGATTGGACTTCACACTTGCCCCTGTGGGATGATTAGTCCTGCATTGATCCACGGCTGCACCAACTCACACACACACATACACTTCTAGGAAGTGAGCGCTTATCGCATCATCCCATGAGCAGCCTGAGCTGGGGCTGCTCAATCGATCGTCAGGAAAGCAAGACCACCCCTTCCAGAAGCACGAAAACACACTTACAACACTCACAAAAGGGACATGTAAAAACAAGCGAGTTGTCGTCTGTTTGCAGTGGATGTATCAAATGCTCGCTTCCTCACGCAAACGAAACAAACATGCGCCGATTAATGTGCTGACTCACACACACAAATCTGAAACATGATAGATTCTTGTTCTGGTGAATTTATCCTGCAGGGTTACACAACTTTCCCACTTCTGAAGTGGAGAGGAAGTCCTTAAAATAAACCCCTTTTTTGTCCTCACAACAGCCAGGCATGTGTCACTCAGAAACTTGGTGTCGCACGAGGATGAACATAAACGTGGAATAGTTTACACGGTCTCCTCATTTCCCGCTTTATTATCACAGATCTTGGTGGAAAGATAAAGGGAGAACACAACGAGGGCGTGCTTCTGTGGGATATTGTTTCTTGGCATTGAAGTGGCCACAGAGATGAGACTTACAGGGTGGGGTCTGACTGTGGGTTCTCTGATTATAGGTGCATAGTCCTTCAAACTACTAAACCTTAAATATATTATGGATCTACTTTTAGGTTTCCACTTTCCCCCCACCTTTTTAGGGGTTGGAAAACTCTACAAAAATGGTGAGGGATATTTTTTTGTTTGTTCAGCTGGGATCACTTCAAGCATAGCAATCATTACTGCTTAAGCTGAAGACTGCATATGTTGCTTTCAGACTGACTTTTGATCATATCTTTTTGTTATTTTATTAAATGTAGGATCTTTCTTCATATTTCCATCCATCAATCTGTACATTTCTATGTCACACTTCTGTTTTCCATCCATCCGACTGCCCGCCCTTTTCCCCACCTAGTTTCCTTTTTTCTTTTATGCTGCTTTTCTGCCTTCCTAACTTCTTTCCTATTTTCCTGCTGTCTTGCAAAAAGATAAAACTTTTTGCATTTATACACTTAATATTTATAAATTTGCATCTGAAAAAATTTGCCTTAACATAAAAAGTATTTAGTAATTCTGGATCTGGTTTATTGTTGGAATTAACCCAACTTTAGGTATTTTGGCATATCAACCACACTCATAAACAAAAAGGTTGTGTTTGCCAGTTTTTTCACACTTTGGGATGTATAAAAAGGAACAAGGCAAGAGAACCTGGCGACTGCTCCATTAACGTTTTTGTGTAATGTGCTGTTGCTGCCAAATTACACAGTAGAGTGAAATAGAAGAACCACATAAGCAGATGCACTAATAATTTTATAATCTACTAGGCTCAAGTTTACTACCAGAAATGATGAAACCCATCTGTCATGTTTAATTTACTTTTCCTAAAACTGGAAGCATTTATTTTCAACAAGTTTGTTTAATGAACAACTTGGCATTTTATAAATTGCAGTCGTATTTAACTTAAAGTGGACAATAGTTTTTTATAGTATTTGGGGGTTTTGCTTGAGATTGATAAGGGAAATAAATTAATACATTTTCAAGTTTTGGTAAACCATTTTTCACTTTTGTGAATATATCCTGCTTCATGTTTTATAGACAAAGTTCATAATTTTAATCTTATTTTCTTATTTTTTGTTTAGTTAGCTGCAGTCTGAAACTTTGCCACTAGATGGTGCTAAAGCTGTCAAATAAATCATAACTTCCTGTGATGGACACACATGTTCTGTCAGTACTGAAAGATTTATTATCTGACCGTATGATACAATTCATTTTGGGTTTTATTAAAATGTGGACAATATTTTATTAAATCAGGATTTAAATGGTTACTTTATTTAAAAGAAAAAAATCCATGTTTTGCTTGTTTCAAAGCCATGTCATGTGCAGCAACAATTTTTACATTTTCCCTGACCTCTGACCCAGGTGTCAGAATTCATTTTAGTTTAGCTAAAAGCTCTATTTGGGCATGTTTTCAGTCAATTTTGATTAAGAATTCCTGCAAGGATAATCTTATTTATGGTTTTCTAAACGGTAGCTGCTCTAAAAGAGTCACATATCACTCTCATCAATATCCCTGGGTGCTTAGTGGCACCGCTTGACATGTCTGAGGCTAGCACAGGTCAGAGGTCAATGCTGGTGACCCCTAGGTTCCTTCACATGGCCGGACTGGTGCTCTGGGACTCTTTAAGTGGTGGGAGGATTAATGGGGCCCGATTTGACTTTGTGGATAAACGAGGGAGGATTTATGGGGCTGACGGCTGGGTAATGGACCCTGACTGTGACCATGGAGCGGCATCGGCCACTTCACAAAGTCGTACCGTTGACATTGTGTTGAAGAACAGCAGCCTGAGTGGGTGGTTCATAGATGAGGGTTCTCTCTAAGGCAATCTATTTGTAACGCGCTTTTAGAAAATCTAACTCTACTGGATCCAGTCAGCTAAGGTGCTGCCCAGTTGGCCTTTCAGCTGTAAAAGGTTTTGGTACCTAATCAACCTTAGTTTGAATTCCTTGAAGGTTATTGTTTAAAAGGCATACTTTGTTTTTTTCTACATCTCTTCTGAGACAAGTAGGCTTTCACAAAATTTTGAACATTAGTGTCAGTAGTTTTCATTTGTACAGACATTCTGATTGATAGAAGTACATAGAGGGGGAAGAGGAATGCAATTAAGTTTCACAGCAGTCCATATTAGATCCAGATTTATTTATAAGGCACATTAAAACAGCTAGCATAGGACCAAAGTGCTCTAAGTTTAAAAAGAAAATATGGAAGAGAAGACGAAAACAGATGCGATGCAAGTTAACACAGCAATATAAAAACAACATAAAAAATCAACTGAAAGCAATTTAATATGAGCTAAAACCAACATTTCACAAAGTGTCAAAGACCCAGAGTGAAAAGATGTATTTTTTTCAAGGGATTTAAAAATAAAGACACCAGTCTTATTTTCAAAGACATCATTCTACAGTCTGCTATTTTAGATGGATAGTTTAGACTAGATGTTTAGCTTCCACAGCTCTGAGAGTTGGTAATATGACCTGTTTCTACAGCAATATCATCTTTTAAAATACTTAATTCCAAAAACAAAAGAAGTATTTCCTTTTGTCTATTTATACCAAGACAGCAGAATGCTTTCATGCGCACCTGGTTTAGTTAAATTCCAACTCTTTTTTTGATGAAAGTAGTGGAAAAAATGAGACAAAAAGCCTCTAAAAGAGAAGAGTCATCTAAATGCTGCAGATTATCCACAGTTAAAGCTATTTTAAAACTGTTTAGGTCAGTGATATCCAAACCTTTTAAACCATGGGCCAGAATTGGCAAGCTTAAAGTCCTCAGGGGCCACATTTTTGTTTCAAATTAAAAACTCAAAGTCATTTTATTGTGTTGTAATATATAAATTTGCCATTAAAAATAACAAAAATGTCCATCTACACCATTTGTTGAATGACCAAACTTGAGCTGTAGTCAAGGGCCACACAGAATTTTTACAACATCTGCAAATAGTGCTTGAGCCACACTTTGGACACCCCTGGTGTATGTTGTAACAAACATATTTCATCGCAGTTCAACATTACAACAATATATACTATCCTGTCTCTTAATGCTGCCTTAAAAGAACATTAAATGTATTTTTCTTTGTCCAGAACCTTTTTCTGAGGCTCCTCATATTCTCAAGCAAACAGTATATTTGTTGTAATCAAAGAAAAACAACATTTTGAGTTATTTGGTGAGACATATGTAGTGAGTCAGTTCAAAGTTGTTTAACTGACAGAGGGTGAGACTGTTTGTGGCAGCTAATCCACCAGGCAACAAATGGTTTATAATTAGAAAAAGAATGACCAGACAAATGGCAACATGACATAGAATTGGCTGAACATGTGGTTTAGTTAGTTTGGAGCTGAAAGGATATTTGTGTTTGTGTTAGAAATGGTTGGAATGATCATTTTTCATCCGTCTACCACCACTAACCACAGTCACAAACACACACTCCCACCCCCGCACACTCACAGAGTAACCCCTGATAGTTCCTTTTTTCTGACTTGTTTTCCCCTCTGCTCTCTTATTCTGACCACGTTAGACCAGGACCCTGTCGCTGACCCTCCAAAGAGAGATTGATTACAGGAAAAGAGGAGAATTTTGTTTGCTTTCCCTTTCTGTGTCTCAGTTTTCTCCTCTTCCACTTTCTGCTCTTTTCTGTAGCTTTTTGTTTATCCCACTCTGCTTCCCCCCTGCCCCCGTCTCTCTCACCCCATCTTTATTTTTCTCCTCTGTCAAGTAAAATTTGAAACACCCCACTATAGATTTTTCTTCCTCAAATACTAGCCTGCTCCCTTTGGGGGTGGATAATAAAAGCAAGGCACAACACATGGGTCTAAATTAGATTGTTTGAGTTTGTTTTATTGTGGATTGGACCTGCCCATGTTTGTGCTCCTTCAGTCGGCTCTGGTTAGATGTGGAGAAGGGCTGTGGCAAGGGCGCACACATGAACGTGTGCACTGGGGGGGACGTGTTGCAAAATGATAGTATGTACTTGTGACATAGAGGCTCTCTGTGGTTATTTCTAGGGTGGAGTTATTCTCAAATAAATGTGACAAAGAAGGTTATAGGTTTAAAGCTAACGCAGTTTTATGCATTTCTCTGGTCATGCAACAAAAATTGACTTTTTTATGACTATTTCTAAGGTTTTTGTTTAACTTCTTGGTAAGGAAAAACAATTTTCTGGCTTTTAGGTTTTTCTAAAGATTTGATCTGCCCAAATCTTTTCTGAAAATACATCCATCAGCAGGGAAAATCTAAAACTAGACTTTACCATATAGTTTTTGGGATTATTCTAGATGCAGTTAGTTAACATGCTGCCAATCTGACATGTAGCGCTCACTCTGTCCTCATAGATACACCTCTCTTGGTGAGGAGCAGCAGCGACTCCGTTTTGGCACCTCCTCATGAGACAACCCCTCCACCTTCACCTCCACCTGATGACCAAAGCATGAAGCCTCCACTCGAGCCAGTAAGTGTTTCAGTAGCATCTTTATGATGGAAAAAATATACCGCACATACATAACAAAATTGTTTATTTTTGCCATTTTTGCCTTTTTTTACATTAATAGGGAAAATTTTAAGACAATTAGATCAACATGTTGCATTTCCTGCTAGTTTAAAACAGGGCTGGAACTAACGATTATTTTGATAATTGATGTTTCTGACAATCAATTAATCAGATTTTAAAAATTGGCACATTCTCCATATTTTGTATTTAACCACACAAGCCTTTTATATAGAACATTGGAAGTACATTAAAAGATGCAAACAATTTTTTTTTTTTATTAAGAAAATTTAAATTTTCCAATAATGTAATATTACTTTAGTGTATGTTGCATCATTTGTACCAAAGCTTCTGCTTAACATCAATATAGTTTTTGGATTAATTGATAAATTTTTTTGTTTTTGCTGAATTGGAACCAAGTGAAGCTAAAACTATGCCTCTTGAGTAGTTTTATGCCAAACATATTTACAGACAAATGTTTTTATTTTATATCCTAAATGCAAAAAGGATAAACATATATATTTTTGTACAGTTTTGACTTGTTGCTCCGAGTGTGTTGTTTTCTTAGCAAATGTTTTTTTTTGTCTGTATTGTCAAGTTAACAATTAATCGATTGCTAAAGTAGTTGATGATCAATTCAATAAATCAATAAATCATGATCAGTTGAATTAATTGTTTCAGCCCTAATTTAAACAAAGCTAGCTGTCATCTTTTAGCCTTGCTCTGAGCTTCAGGCTGGACTCAGAAAGGGTCACTTTTTAAAGGGCTGTCCTCCTTTCTGTGGCAGAAAGCCATTAAGGATGCTTTTGTCTGCTGCTTTTTCTCATCCTATGCGTGTAGTGTTGAAGCACTATGAGGTCAGGCTAGAGTGTGTATGTGTGTGTGCGTGTCCGAGGGGATAGCTCAGGTTGTTCGCTCCCACTGCGTTCGGCTCAGCGGTGACTAAGCAGAACACGGGCATCAGCGGGCGACGAGTAAACACAATGACAGGGAACATGTTTCCTGTCCAGCAGACACACTGGGCCTCATGTGCTTCAAGCAGAGCAGCTGGACCTGAGTGAGCACGCTGGGCTGTACATATGTCTTAAAATAACCTGACAACTGTTTTTACAAAGTCCAAATCTCTGCTTGACATATGACTGCAAATTAAGGCCACTTCAGTCTTACTAAACCCACACAATGATGATTAAGAATTAGCAAGAAAAAACTGTTACAGAGGCCCCATTATAAGTTAATAAGAGCTTATTAAACTTTATTCCAACCTGAATACAAAGAATGGTATTCGGACATTTTAAAGTTTAACTGCGTATTTTGCTGCAAAATGATCTACAATTGGGTATTTTTTTATTTTCTATTTTAAGAAAGACTGGCACATCCAGGAATCTTTCTGTCCATCCATTCCAGTGTTCATCTGAGCATCCATCCATTAGGCTGTCAATCAATCGCTCTGTACATCATTACGTGTTGGTCTGTTTTAGTCAACATTTCAGTCTGTTTGCATGTCAGTCTCTAAATCTAACTCACTGACCATCCATCTTATGAAAAGAATCCTAAATAACAACACAAGTCATTTTTAAGATGTTTTGTAGTTGTGTATCCATCCATCCAAGTGAAGATGAATTGCAACCTGTACTGTATTACTCTAAAAGAAACAGACAAAAA
Source organism: Girardinus metallicus (assembly GCA_903067095.1). Lineage (NCBI taxonomy): Eukaryota > Metazoa > Chordata > Actinopteri > Cyprinodontiformes > Poeciliidae > Girardinus > Girardinus metallicus. Next base: position 45,009 of record CAEGAE010050171.1, read on the forward strand.
AACACTGTCACATCTCCACACTGGGTAACTGAAATAAACGCACTCGAAATGCATATTCGCACTTTTATCCACTCTATCTTGAAGCAGCTATTGAAAGGTAGATTAAGTGTAATTCACCCTGATACTGTGATGAATATGTGGCGTGTCCCAGTAATGGATTTATTTTTCTTCTTCTATGGTGAAGGCCAAGGTTGGCCCAGTTCTCTCAGCTCGTATGTCTCCCAGTCAGCCTTTCAGAGGAGCTAATGAAACTGGCAAAGGGCTGAACAGTGCTAAACATGCAGACGGCTCTTTAATTAAACTGCACTCGCTGCCACATTCAAACCCAATAAATGAGACCTTTAATTTTACCAGCCTACTGTAGAGACTGCTGAATGCTTTACTTGCTGCACCTCTCACCTCGCTCTCGTTCTCTTTCTACTTATGTCTCTGACGTGTTTGCTCATATCGGTAGAGAGAGCGCAGAGCATCAGTGTGTGATCGTGCCATCGAATCCATGGGTCAGAGAACATGGGCGACTGCACCGAAGCTGTGATCTTTACCGTCTCAACTGGCTGACACGATGTTGATGGGAAACACACAAGGAAAAAAACACACACCTCATTACCCGTCTGACAACAACCTCAGACACACACGCATGCACCCCTCACATGTCTGCACACCTGCACTGACAACAAATGGCACCTGAAATGCAGAAACATGGGTGATGGTGTGCAATACCATAACACAGGAGACAACCTGTTTGTCGTGCTTATGTAGCTGTAAAGACAGCTTTCATAAATTATGTGAGTGTTGAAGATGAAGCCACAGATCCTGTCAAATTTCAGTCACTCAGCGTGCTGCAGGCTGCATTTAAAGAAACAAGTAAAACAGACATTTTATTTGTGCTAGCAATGTCTTAATTTTGTCAGGTTTCACATCTAATCCCTGTGGGAATCACAGCTGAACATTAAGCATTAAAAGATGAAGCAGCTTTAATAGAAGTGTAAGAACAGGAAGTGTTGTTTTAGCACAATTACTGCATCTGAACCTCAAATTAAGTGCTCTAGACTAAAAGTAAAACATTATTTTTGTCACCAATCAACATCAGTGCAAACTCTGGTATAGTTTATTTGAAATATAAATGTAGCACTTACTAAACTCAAATATTGTTTTTGGAAACATGACCTGAACTGACCAGAAGCAATTGACTAACACCTTTTCAGTCAAGGAGACCATCTAAACTCAGAGAAGATTATTTATGAAAAATAAATAAAAAGATGTTTAACATTTATAAGAAGGGTTTGATTGCTTGTTATGCCAAAAAGTAGTTTTCCATTACCATTATTTTATAAAAAACATAATTGTAAATACATTTATAATATTGAAATTGACATTATCACATGGCTTTATTATCTTTTGAGAGATGCTTGTCTCATTTTCTATCTGAAACACACCTCTTAATCAAATTTAAATCTACAGGATATATGAATCATTTCTGTCCTCCTGGAACAAAATAAGTCAGTGCAAGATAAAGGTCAAGCAAAAACTATCTGAAGTGACAAGTTGTTAAAGTAGAACACTATTCAAACCTTAAATAATTGGATCTGAGATTATTGCAAAGGCGTGAATGTGACTGGATACCCAATGGTGTTTATTTGGAACTTCATGCTATTTATTCAGTGGCTGGTAGAAAATAATTTTGTCCTATGCAAAGCCTAGACTGCAAGTTGTGCACCAGTGGCTTGAAATGACAACTAATTTCATGAACCTGTAGCCAATTGTCTCCGGAAAGTGATTATTGAAAACAACCAGGAAGGTTTTCTTAAATTCTTTCACACTATCATCATTAGTCATTCCTGCATACGTTTGGTGGGGAGTGCTGTATAAAGTAATCTCCTTATTTTCTGTTATGGTTCTTCACCTTAAATAAATAAATAAAACATTGTGAGTGCTAATCATTTTTATCCATTTAGTGAGATTTTATAACTTGCTTATCAGCTCAGTTCCACTTTAAAAGATGCAGCCGTCGTTATTGGAGCTCAAACTGATGGCAGTGAGATGGCTGGCTGAGCACAGCAGGGATTATGGGACTGCTGTTGTCACATCTAAATAAACTGGAGTGATCACCATGAAAACTTTGAAGTGATCCTTTAATGTTGAAGCAGATTTTAGCTACAACACGCTTTTCCATGTTGCGTTGCACTGACGGTGCATTTGCCACATATTTTCATACAACAGGATGTACAACGACAGCATGTGTGGCTCAGTAACATACGTTCACCTGCACATCTACCGTGTTTTGAGATGCTAACGCGTTCTCCTGTGAGAGAAGAAGTCCCCATGCGCTTCATCTATTGTTGATGCGGGAAAGATGCGCAGCAACAATGGAGCCTCCAGCTCATCTTCCTGCCCCCGCACACATGCATTGTGGGGTAATCTCGCACTGCCCAGATAAAGTGGGTCAGAATTCATCCAGGCAACATATGCTTTTGAATTCATAAATGCGTGATTTAAAAAGAAAAAAAATGTTTTCTGCTCTGCAGAGCTGATGTGTGACTGTGTTATTGGCAGCGGATACATGTGTGGGTGCGCGTGCGACTCATAAAAGCGTATATTTTTATTGTGAGACAGCGAGGGTCCACTGGGAAGCTGGGTGTGGTGGGAGCGGGGGGGTTGCTAAGGAGTTGGCTGGTGGGCGGGAGCTTTTTAGTCATTAGAAATGGTGACACAATGAAAGTGACAAGGCAGAAGGAACTAATTGCACCCCTCTTGTTTTTAGTGACGCGGGACAACTCCTAGGTCCCACTCGGTGGCTGCATTTGTGCAACAGTTCGATGTCGTCTCTGTCTTTTTCCTCTTTGTGGATCTCTCTTTCCGTCTTCCTTTTCTCTGTTTGTCCCGGGGTTGTTGATTTGGCTTAAAAATAGAGCACTGGCTGACACGGGGCAGGGATGAATGGAGGAGGGGGAGGGAGAGGTAGATGGATGGATATACAGTAGATAGAGTGAAGTAGGGGCAGTGCGCGTCATTGGAGCTCAGAGTCCGGCCGTTATTCTCTCTTCTGTATCTGCAAAGGTGATTGATGGCAGAATTAGATTATTTCCCTAATTATTGTTGGGCCTTCTTCTGCTAGTTCAGTGGCTGCTGCTTGTTTAGCCTAAAGGCTGGAAATGGGTTATGTTTATATCATGCTAACTTTTATCATCTCTTTTTTGTGTGTTGAAGGAGATCAACAATGTACTGAAGGGAGCACTGGAGAGACTGAACACGGAGAACTCCCCTCCCAAAACAATGAACCAGGTTAACTTCAGGTAAGGTGTTTTACGTCGGGACCATCCAGTAGCTGGTTGGTGTGATGGGAGACAGACTAGGATTAGCACTAATGTCTTTGTTTGACAGCCCGACTCTCTGGCTGGATTAAACCGCCTCATGTATGGCAGTTGACTGTGGATGTGTCTCATTAGGTTTATGTCTCAATAGAGTTTATGTGGGCACGAGTAGAAGTACAAGATGATTCTTTCACCACTCTGACTCTAGTTTTGTCATACTATTAATGTTGCTTAATGTACTACAGGCAGATTATTTTTTATTGTATTGAACCTTACTCAATGCAGGTTCCTAATCAGTCTAGAAAAGACTGTTTAAAATTGTACTTTCCAGATCTGGAGAAGTTTAGAAAAACTTATAGAAAGTAGAAATGTTTGGATTCGCAGAATCCATTCCCTAGTAAATATGTAAAATATCCATCTATCCGTCCGTCCGTCCATTCATCCATCGTCAGTCTATTGATTGCTCAGTTATTCAATTGCTTGTCCATCCGATTGTCCATCCACGAATTCATCCATGTTAGTGTTGTGAATAAAATGGTCTAACAAATCTAAAATTTTGGGCAAAAATGTACCTTAAAACAAGATTTGAGCACACAAGTGATTAGTAACATTTACATAGCCATAGAAGCTAATTTTCATAAGAGTTGCTTTAACTAAAGGGTGTACAATAATTAATTTTGGTTGAAAGACTAACATTAAACACATGGATTACCTCCTGTAGGCTTGTAAGTATATTTTGGATTAAAAAAATGATAAGATGGAATATATAGGTGCAAATAGTATTGAGTCTGCCACCACTCATTTATATTTTGTTTGTGATTGGGCAAACCTTTTCATAAATAAAATAATCATGATCTGTATTTGTCAAAGTTTTCCCTTAGACATGAATCTTTTAAGTGCACAGTGTTTGTGTATGCCTATTAGGAGAATGAAACGGTATTGATCTGCGCTGATCTTCGTCTTGCTTGAAGTCATGTCCTCAGTTCTCTCTCTCTCTTTTTTTTTTTTTTTTGTCCACCTCAAATCTGCCTCAACACATCGTTTGCGCATCCTCTGCATCCGATCGGCTCTCTTAAAAATAACTGGAGGGAATCACAGGTGTTCAGAGGAGGATGTGACTGAAGTGGCAGATGGTGATTTTTCAGTGTTTTACAGTACAGTGGTGTCTTGACAGCACTGTGATACAATGGAGGCACGCCTGTCAAAGCTGGTTTGCCATGGTAACAGATGGCTGGCAGTTGAAGAAAGCACAGTAAGCAACCGGGGGGACACTTCATCCAGGGTCCAGGCTGCAGGTTTGCTCACTCTGCCTCCATATATGTAGAGGAAGTCAACCAAAAGTGGGAGCTCCATCTGTCTCCCAGCTCCTTTCAACCCCCCACCACCCCACTGGAATGTGTGTGTTTGTTTGTGTTTGTGTCGGTGGGATGCTAAAATGGGTGAGCGGAGCTACTCTGCATATTAGAGTGCGGCGCTAACGAGCGACTGCTGCCTCTGATGAGCTTGTTTGTGCAGCAGTTTGTTTTTTATGCGAACGGAAATGGGCTGAAGCTGCTTGTGTGTGTTTTTTTTTTTTTTTTTTTTTTTTCTTATTCCGTCACACACACTCCGGTAAAATGCATTTATGTGATTCAGAAAGCAATCGTGTACCCGTGTGTCATCCCTACCTGGCCTGATTGTGTATCACATCGAAAAAGAAAAAAACTTAATTAAAGCCGTTCTTTTGTTGTCGTGTGTAATTCTAATGCAAGCGTGTTCTCTAATGGAAGGAAACGTGATGCATGTGTGTACATGTGACTTTTCAATTTAGAGGAATGTGACTGATGCTGTTTGTAAGCGTGCAGTAGATGTGGCAATAAGAATGCAAATGAGATGTGTGTGGATGTGCGAGTACAGTATGTGTGTGACCCTGGCGGAGGTTAAGGAGAGCCGGTTGACAGTGACAGAGGAGCGGTTTATAATGATCCCAGCTAGACCTTGGGCCTGTGTACGAAACACACAAACCTTGAACTTGAGTGTTTTTTGTTTTTTTTTCTCTGTGTTTTTTTTAACCCAAACAGACAGCTTCTTTTTGTTTGCATTGCAGCTTTGAGAAAAGTCGGTGGGAAATCTCCATGGGGAAAACGCACTCCTCCATCTCCAACTGCTCCCTTTGAACTATTTTTATAGCTCTCTTTAGGTTTAAGGAGAAGGAAAATGCTCGTCTTCAACAAACATGTTTGCCTTCTGCAGGACAGCTCTCAATCCCTCTCTCCAGCATACAGTTGATACCTTAGTGGGAGATTTTTCCCTCAGCTTTGTTTCTACACTACTAGAAGCAGTAGAAGTTGCCCCCGCTGACCATAATTTGCTGCAGGCTTAAAACTTGTACTGACTTGTTCCTTTGTTCAGCTATATTTTATATAAAATAAACATCACTTACAGGTTTTAAAGGTTTGCGCTATAAAAAATATTTTTCAGCTCAGATTTATTTCTACATTTTTGCTTTTTTTTGTTAGGTGGCAATATGCAGTGGATGAAATGCAATTTAATAAAACTGCAAATATTGTAGCAATTTGTTGATCTAGATTCACAATATGAAATCTCAAAATGCTTGTACACAGTATTGGTTAGGATATTGTATTTAAGGTGTCCGATAATACATATGCATATCGATAATATATTTCAACAGTTGGATTATCTCCTTTCTGCCCATCACCAAAACATATGCAGATCTGTAAAATGCATGATCTGAAACCCTTAGAAATGTGAAGCTACTAAAGATTGACAGTTTTTGCAGACAGAACTCTATTACTGCACAATTGCCAGTGTACATTCCTGACATGTTTTACTCAACAATAAACGTGCAAATGACTTTGAAATGGAAAACTATCAAGATAATGCATATTAATGTGATTCTAGCATCAATTAGTCTCATTAACTAAATGATCTGCTTTAATTACAGTGAATTTTAAAGAGATTCACACCAGCTTCCTAAACACGTAGCATTTTGTTCTCCACTAGTTTTGATTAATACTAAAGTTCCTACTGTGTCTGACACTCCATGACACCAAATGTACTTCTTTATGCCTAATAATCTTTTTAAATAAATCTTGCTATTTGGTTCTTCTAGACTTTACTGCATGTCTCTGTAGTAGCTTCTAGAGAGAAAAATCAAACAGATTTAATAAAATTTTTTATGAACCTTGTTGATATTTAAGGTGGCAATATGAAGTGGATAAAATGCAATAAGAAAAACCCTTGCAAATGTTGATATTAATGTATTAAAACTAAGCTCAAATATTGAGCTTAATTTCAGCCTGCAAATACCAATCTAATATTGCTTTCTGGTTGACAGGCCCTATAGATGTCTCTTCATAAATCAGACAGAAATGTTGCCATCCCTCCCCGCTTAATATCACTAGCCACCATCTTCCTGCTGATCTGCCCTGCTATTGTCCTTGTTTATCTCTTTCTAAAAAGCAACAATTCAGGACTGAGCGGAGATTATTAGAGGAAGAGATTCTGTTTCATCTCGTTCTGCTTCCCTGTCCGTCTCTTTTTTATCTCCTGCTCCTCTCTTTTGTCCAGCAGCTAGATTGGGTAGTCGAGAAGCAGCCAGATAAGAGGTGAAGTAGCCAGCTGAGTCTCAGTCACACAAACAAGTACACAATAACGTTTGGCAGGACTACCTGTAAGCTAATTTGTATCCCTATCTGTGTAGCCTGGAGGAAAATGCAAATGAGTTTTGAAGAGCTTGCAGAGAGCCGAGTGTATTTAGGTTTGTCTGCACCATATTACGAGCGTCGTGATTTATTCTCTTTTTCTCTTTTCTTGGCAGTACTCTGACAAGGACGGTTGAGTTCCCAGGTGACCGGGCCCCCCTGGGTATCCATGTGGTCCCCTACTGCTCTTCCCTAAGTGGACGGTGAGGCTGACTCATGTTGTGATAGCCAGATGGCAATGTTTACATATAAATTAGCAGAAAAACTATATTTATCAGCATTCTATCTTGCATGTTTGCCTCTGAATACATATTGCCAGACCTCTGGGCCTCCATATTAAAGGCATTGAGGAAAACAGCCGCTCTAAGAGGGACAATCTCTTCAAGGAGGATGAATGCATCGTCCAAATCAATGACACGCCACTGCAGGACAAAACCTTCGCACAGTAAGCAACAAAGGATGTGGACGATTCGCAGTGTGTGTCTGTAACTGTTAAATCGGGGACGTACTAACACCATATTTGAATGATAACTTGCTCGGTTCTCTTGTGACACATTTCAGTCAGGCTGTAAAAGCAGTAACATTTCAAAGAATTTATGTCTTTTAATGAGGCAATCCAGTTCAAATCTATACATCTAACTGTATAAAACATTTATTTCTAATTTTCTAAATAAGAGATTAATTTCTGTGGAAATCAACAGATAAAATCCACCAGACTGGATAAAACTCTTGAGTGAGGACAGAATAAAGATCTGTAAAACAGAAAAAAAAAAGTCTTTGTGGAAGTTGGGAGGATTAAAAATATGTAGCATGTGGTGGGACCAGATTACCCATAGTGAGTTCCAATATGTTGATCACTTCATAGTTTGTATATAATGAGCAAACAAGAACTTGAAGGCAAACATGAATTATATAAACCCTGCGGTGCCATCTGCCCAAAGCCTGCTGTGTGCAAGTACGCTGACGTGCCACATCTCTCATCTGTTCACTTTTTTCCCCACAAGGCTTTAATAAAAATCCTGAGTCGTTTATTTGATGCCTTATTGCATCAAACGAGATAATAAGCAATAACAAAAATCTAAAGATAAACTTTTTCTGTCAATAGGTCTCAGGAGGTGTTCCGTCAAGCAATGTCCTCTCCTGCTGTGCGTCTGGAGGTTCTGCCTGTCGGCAGCAAGCCTCGCTATGAGAAGACCCTGATCGGCCAGCTTTTCACTGGCGACGGCAAAGATTCCCCTGTAAAGGTCAGGAGTCCGAAAGTACTCCACGCTCCAGTTGAGACTCAACCCGAAACCAAACTGACGCAAAAAGTGGAGCTGAAGCAGCCAGACCCACGACCCAAGACTCCAGAGCCAGCTCTGCAGTACACACCGCCACTTCAGCCCAAATATGGGTCCTTGGAGAGAGCTTCACCCACACCTCCAGCTCAGAGAGCGAGCTCCTCCCCACCACCTAGGACCCGCAGCCAGAGCCCGCTGGCCAACAAAAGTCCTGCTGTACCCGGGCTTTCTAACCTCACAAACAAGAAGGGTGGCAAGAGGATAAAAATTGATCTAAGGAAAGGTACGACTCATATTAAATCTGCTCAAAGTGACATCTTCCTCCAGTTCAATTGGTCCAGTCAAGACTAAGATAAACTTGTGCTGACTTAAGACCAACATAGTCGCCAAAATAAGGTTGCAGTAGTAGAAAGCGTTTTTTTTTTCAGACTTTTAAACTGCTATGTTTGCATTATGCATTGCAGAAGCTGATTATTTTTTACACACGAAATGGAGGTAGGAGGCTGTGTGATCTTCCTCTGAGAGACATGTAAAGCATCTCTTGTCCAGAGGAACGGTCTAATTAAAAAGACATATCAGACATATTGCTAAAACTACAAATGTTATAGCGGTTTTTGTAATTAATTTCTTTATTTTCTTTATAAGAAAATGCTTTGCATGTTCATAGAAGAAGATCAGTGCTGATATACTACCTCCAATTTACATTTTGTGTTTAGTCATTGGCTTCTGTGTAAATAACCTACCAATGAAAACATTTGTAAAACCGTTTGCATGAACCAGTATGTTTGAGGCGTTTAAGGTTACAGTGGCTCCTGGTATTCTTGGAGGTTAAAGACCACAACAAGCCAGTAGATAAAACCTGTGATAAAAATAGTCAAACTAAAAGAAGACAGCTATTCTGACATTGCAAGGAGCTGCTCTCGAACTTAAGTTCCCTTAATTTTATGGTTGCAAAATGCTTATGGGCTGTCTGCTTAGTTTCTCCCGACTAGTTCAAACTGATTTAAATGCATGCATCAAAAAATTTTAAGGCCTCAAAATGTCTTAAATCCATTTTAAAGAGTAAGTTGGCCTTTAAAATGATATTGTCAGGTCTCAAATTGTATCTCGATAAGATTATTTAATAAGGACTTTTATGTCAGGCAACAGTTTAAGTCGCACTCAGACATTTTCAATGTGTTCTATGACTTGAGATGACTGAGGCTAAAGCTAACTAGCTGCTAATATACACTTGCTAGCTAGCTAGTTTGTACAGATCTTAAATTCCACTCATAATGGTCTTAAAAATGCCTTAGAAGTCTTAAATGTTAGTTGGTGGAAATTGCAGAAACTCTGGACTAGGAAACATACTACGGCGCCTTTAATTCTCTGTTCTGGTGATGGCAAACAAAGAGATTCTTAAAAGTCTTTTTCTAACAATATTCAGTGTTTTGTGTTGTTAAAAGTAAAAAGAATGAAAAGATAACCGAAGAACATATACACACACATTCTCACCACAGGTATCCAGGGCAAAGCAGATGAGTGGATAGAAGAAATTGGGCTTCAGCTGAAAGCTCTATTCACTACTGTTTCATTGTTGGCTTCTTTTACTCCATCCCATTTCTTTCCCCTTTTTCCATTTACCTGTTCTTTGTTTGATTTGTTTTTCCTCTCCCTTGTCTCCATCTATCGCTTTTCACCTGACGTCAGATCAGAGCAGGGGATATTATTTGGTTTCTAACACCCTCTCCCTCAGAGACGCCGTCTTTCTCTCCGTGATTGGCAGGCGGGGAGGTTTAGGTGCGCTAATGTAGGGCAGGCAGAGGCTTAGCTTGGAGAGCAGATAGCATCGCTCACCGTCTTTAGTATGCCACGGCGGCTTTGCTTTCCCACACACACACAACCTGACGCAGAGCATGGCACATTTCACTCATGGCTTGGGGCTTGTGGGGCCGTGAAGGAGCGAGAGGGTGGAGGCTCATGGTTGGGTGTGTGTGTGTGGGCTCTACCACACAAGCAAGTCGACATAAACTCTTGAAATCTTTGTCCAAATCACATCCCAGAGGATGGAAGTCAGAAAAGGGTCTTCCGTCCCTCTCCACGCCTCTCTTCCATCTCCTCCCTTTTCCTCCCTTCATCACCCAGCTATCGGCCTGCTCACACGTGAAATTAAAGGCAGAGGCTGTCTAATCCAGCTAGGGGAGAAGCCTTTTCCCAGCGGCTTCCACAGCAGAGCCTGGCATCTAAACTCCTTAGGGAAACGGGCTCGTAAAAATAGCTAAAGTGGATGACAATGCTAAAATCAAAGACTGTGTTCAGCAGAAAAAATGGGAAAATGAAAGTGAAGAAAGGGAAATTTTAATTAAGTCTTTAAATTCATAATGAAGCATCTTATTTTAGGGACATAAATTACCCTACACTTATGTTGTTTTGTTCCCCGCCAGGCACTGAGGGTCTGGGCTTCACCGTGGTCACCAGGGACACCGCAGTCCATGGGCCAGGGCCAATTCTGGTTAAGAACATCCTGCAGCGAGGCGCAGCAATCAAAGATGGCCGCCTGCAGCCTGGAGACCGCATCCTGGAGGTAAAGCACACATTGGGCATCAACCCTTTTATCTAGAAGATAAGAGAACAGCAAAAGTAGAGAAAATAAACACATGACCACTCCAACGCCCCCTGCTGGCTGAGCAGTGCAACTACTTTTTCTTTCTTTTTTTTAAGAGATTACTTACAAAACAACTTATATGATTGAACAAAATGACCTACTGTGCAAATATTTGCTCTTGAATGATCTCATATAGGTGAATGGACTGGACATGACCGGCCGTACCCAGGAGGAACTGGTGGGCATGCTGCGCAGCACCAAGCAGGGAGAGGTGGTGTCTGTGCTGGTGTCCCGGCAGGAGGACGTTTTCCTGCCCCGAGAGCTGGTAATGGAGAGCGAAAACAACATGCATGTCCTGCTGTAGCTTAACACTGCTGCGTTTACCGATCATTACGCATCCTGGGTGTGCTTCACGCTTCCTTCCACTCTCTCTCTTTTTTTTTTTTTTTTTTTTTGCCTTATCTTCATCTATGAGTGTTTTTATTTTTTCATGCATTTCCTTCACATTGTGCCTTTTCCCTTACTTTCTCCCAAAGGAGAAAACCTCGTCATGCTCTTTTGCACCACACACGGACACATTCAAACCCACCCGGGCCACGCTCCGGCCTTCCTGTCCCCCTCTGGTTTGTTGACACAGAGATGGCAAAGGAACCCATGCACGCACGGAGGAAACGCAGGGACCGTGTCCTCGCTTTTTGACACGCTCACTGACAGTTTACCTGTTCCCGCTGGGGATGTCGAAGGTCAGCGTTGCAGGGTGACATTTAATAAATAAACACTCTTTAAAACGTATATACACACACCCCTTGAAACTCTCTGGCTCACTATAAACGATGTTTTCACTTCCTCCTGCCTGTCTGTCCTCTGTGGTTATCCTGAACACTTCAAAGCTCTCTGAGTGGGACTTTGTAGTGACTGATGCATATTCACACCTACACAGACACACAATCTCCAAGTCCTTGATAAAAACTTGAACACAAGTGCTCTCTCTCTCTCTCTTTTGCTCGCTGACACACATGCACGCACAGATGAAAACACCACATCTTTTTAAACAGCTAAGTTACTGCTTCCCAAAATAGTTTGCCCTCATTAATGGCCCGGCAGTCTTGGCATAACAAGTGCACTTTGAAGAGCCTCATTCTAACACTTGCTGGTATTTGTGCATATGAGAGAGAGATTTAAAGAGGAGTGGAGAGAGGTAGATGAGGAGAATAAGAGAAAGCTGAAGCTGCTTTTGGCCCCGTGAGAGCTACCCCTCATCTTCAGCATGGTCCTCAGATTCAGAGATATTAGAATGGGCCCCCGAAGCACACACTGAAACACTTTTTTTAATGTCACTGTGTTGAAAAGTGCAAAGGATGTGGGAAGCATTATAGGGAAACAAAATCGCATGCAAACACACGCCCTACTTAAAACGATGGAAAAAAAATGGGTAGTTGGGCTTTAGCCCACAAAATATGCCATACATACCTTTATCAAATCTGATCGATATTCAGTTCAAAATCCATTACCAATGTACATCTAGGAAGCAGAACTTGGAGATCAATAACTAAATGTCCAGTCAAGACAATTGCTAATAGGTAAGGACTTTAATTTAATAAAATGTGGATTTATATGGAGATTTATCCAATGAGCAGAAGGAAGTTGAGAAAAATGTCTTGGAGATCTAACAAGCTTTTACCATGTGGATAAATTTAAAAGCACCATGTATGCTACGTATTTTCATTTCTGATATTTGAAATAATACAACAGTGGCATCTTTCGCTTGGATATAATCTCTGCTTGAGTTCCAACCAGCATTTTTATTCTGACACATGAGTCAAAGGTGCAGATATACACCTTGAAAATGAACTGAAAAAAATTAAATATAGTTTTGTCAAACCCACAAAATACACCTTATACTATTTTACTTTTTATTTTTGTGATCCAGTTTACAACATTTTTTTTTGTCTTTTGTTATACATCTCATACATTCCCAGAGTTCTAAAACTCATGGCACAATGTCAAGAGATTTTTTCCAATATGGAGTTTTTTAAAAAAAATGATGACATGGAGACCCATTTTGTAGATGCCCACGATCGGGCAAGAAACCACCACAACACATTTTATTTCACTTCTTGCATTGTCCTGTCTGTGTTTTTATTAAACTTTAAGCCTCATAAATCTCACAGACATGGTGGACAAAGATCATTTTCAGAACAGATGAAAAATATTAGTTTTAATAAAATGTTCAGAGTTGTGAAGCTGGAGCCTGGAAAACATCCACCTTCCATTGTGTTGCCAATTATGGAACCAAAGTTTTACTCCGCTGCCTATCTTGTGCTCTGTATTTAGTGCCAAACTAAAAATGGCTTCTTATTCTACGTAACGATCGGCAGCTAATGGAAAGGATTTTGGTGTTGTGTCATTTTGTATCACAGAGAAACAAAGTCCCGGATTATGAATGTGAGGTTTCCGGGATGATATTAAAAAAGTAAAATGAAACAGAAATGCTTGGGTGCAAATAATTGTGCCGACTATTAAAAATCAATACCACTTTTTATGTTATTTTTCTCATTGTTAGATATATTAATATCAAAAAGGTTGTATTATTCAGTAAAAAAAAAAAACTGCTACCACAGTAAAACATACTTTTTTTTTTAAAGGCTTCTTACTCTTTATCAGGAGTGCCTGCAAATTAATTAGTGTGTAAATTTTTTGACATCCAATAATGTAGTTTTGAGGTTGTAATATCGAGTAAAAACACTCACAATGTGTCCATATCCCAGTCCGTATTTGTTCAACTAAATCAAGCAAATAAGCTCATTACTGTAGTTTAACATGAAGCCTCTGTAGAGATTAATGGCTTTCTCACAATGATTCGTTTTCCTTGGCTAACTTTGCTATCGCTGCTACAAATAATAAATGTACAGCCTGAGCTAATGTCATCAATCAAGGTCTAATTTTCTCTTCTGTTGGATCATGTTTTTTCTGTCGCAGCCAGAGTAAATAATACCAGATAAAAACTTGAATAAATTCAAGAAAACCACGTTTGAACTGTGTTTAAGGGAAAGGTTTGTGTTCCTACTTCTATCCTTGACTACTCTACGTTAGCTCGTTATACACAGTGATTGTATTAGGTGGACTTTTACCTGTGATAACCATCAGAATCCCATATGTGGTTATTTTTAGGGAGAGATGTGGAGTTCCTTTTCCTTGAAGTAGTTTTAAATATGGTTTAAGACAAAAGTTCAGTCCTCTTAGCCACTCTTCAAAATTAGAAAAACAAGAAATTTTTTATTCAAATGAAGCAGATCCATGTTTATGGTCAGAAGTTGTGAAATGGCTTCACCAAATCAGCTACTTGAAGAATAGCTAGAGTTAAAAATGGCCAAAAAGTTTGAAATTACTAGAGACGAGGACCTACATTATCTTTACAATATTCAGATAGAAAAGCAAGAGGAAAAGCAGACAGAAAATAATTATTTTTGCTAATTTAAATTGCATGCCTAGTTCTTTAAATAAAAAAGTAACATGGCTGCTAGAATGCACTCGTTTATCTTATTGGGGGGACCTGAAACGTTTTAAAGCCAAATGTAGCTGCAGCCGCCAAGATATTTCACTCAACACAAACGCGGTTGCATCAGGGATGACCAGACGACGTTCATATTAATCCTCAGAGGAAATTTGAGTGTTTGCACAAAATTTCATGGCCAACTGTTTAGTATTTATTGGCATATTTTAGTCTGACATTTAAATCTCAAAAGCTCTGCAGCAAGTGTGACTAGTAAGAGATTTGACTGCACTCTTTGTCATCGAACTATAAAGATGCTTCCATTTTAACTGCTGCAGATTTTTTTTTATCTTTTAGAAATCAAGTAGATTTCAGAGGAACTTTCTGAACTTGATTAATTCATTTCAGTTGTGATCCATAAGCAGCTTGCATCACTGAGAGCTCTAAGCAGTCTTCTTTATTCAAACGAATAACAATAGAGCCTGTGAATTAGCCTCATTATAAGGACACAAAAGACAGAGATTTTTTTTTTTCTTTGCCACATCCCTTTAAGTTGTTCTCACTGTCGAAGTAATTAAAAAGTGATAACTTCTAATCACAGCTTCTTTCCTGTCAGCACTTCTGCATCTGCGTCTCTCTCATTCAACACGGCCTCTTTTGTTTCAGGTTTTTATTACGACTGGGGTTTTTGTCAAGTGGATGATGGAAGTGTTTGTGTGAGTGAATGGGGATGGCGGGGGGTCAACGCGCACATGGCTGACCCTCTGATGCCAGCAACACTGGGTCATCTCACAGGAAAGGAAGGGAGGATTCCCCTTTCATCCTCTTCTTTTTATTTTTATTTCCTTCATCCTGTCAGTCTTTGAGTTATTTTTTTTCCTCGCTTCTCTTTCCGCCTAAATTATCCTTCAGTCTGTCTTTTTTTTTCTTCTTTATTGTCATTCCTCGTCATCCTGAGGTAAAGGTGTAAAGCTGCGAAGAGGGAAGACATTAATGCGATTAATTGGCAGCTCCGTCGTCGCCGTCATGCACGGAGAGATCTCATCTTAATTGAATGTCGCTCTCACCGCTAATCCTCCGCGCTTTGAAACCCCACATTTAGAAATCCTCACCGACAAAAGCCTCTGTGTGTAATCGCTGTGTATCACCCCCCCTTCCTTGCATACTCTTCCCCACCCACCCTGGGGTTAAAAAAAAGCTCCTTTTTGTCTCCTCATTTGGGTGTTGAAAAGGGTGGCCTCTTCTTCTGACTAAAAGCTTGTTAAAGAGCCATTGCTGAGGGCTAACGATAAATGATAAATGGAGGAGGGGTCCCGGCAACCAAATCTGCCCCCAAGGAAACTGGCATTAGGGGAGTTATTGCAGACTGTGATTGTGTGTCTGCGAGTCACTTGGTTGTGTAAATACATGGAAATCGGTGGTAAAATACAACAAATAAGCGTTTTTGTCGTACCCTACTGTGCTCCGTTTTGGCCCTGTTCACCTTTAGTATATTTGCAGAATAACAGAATATTTTAAACCTCCCACATCGCCACCTGAATCTTCTCAAGTGTCTGTCAAGCAGGGAGGTCTTTTGAAAGCTTCTGGTTTTAAATAACGTCACCCTGAAATCCCTTGTTGATAAAAATAAGCTATGATTAAAAGTCTCCAATTAGACTGAAGCAGAAAATAGATCCTGAGACTGTTGAGGGACTCAAAAAGACCTGCAGAACTTTCTGTTTTCAGGAGGGATTTTTTTATTTTATTTTATTTTTTTTATGGATGTTTAAAGTTAATCTGTGTTTTTCATTACTTGAAGGACGTGGCTCCAGACTTTATGGTCACTTGTTTTCTTTCATTAAAATATGACGAGTAGGAGCCTCGATTAAGGAAGATGAAATAAAAAATAATGTTGGATTTCCCAGATTTATCCAGCTGTTCTTCCATATATTCCAATCTATTGTTCATTCATCTAGTCTTTATTCACTTACCCATTATCAATCCGTCCGTCCATCCATCCATCAATTTAATTATCCATCTTTTCATCCATCCATTCATTCATTCATTCATCCGTCTGTAGTGCAGTAGGTCTACACCTCATGTGTTTATCTCTGTCTGCACTGTACTTTCTGTAATCTGTACTTTCATTAGATACTTTAAAATGTCTGATTTTATGTCACAGAGGAGCTTCAGCTCTTTTAACCCAGATAGAAGTGTAGCTTTCACGTAATTACCCAGGATTGGATCATCATGTTTCCCCACTCAAACCCTAAGTTTCCCCTTTGCCTGTCTTCGGCCCTAAACCCAGAGAATGTTAGTTACTGTTGAAAAATCACAGTGCAGTCTATTAGCCTGCAATTAATAAGCACCACTTGTACAGCGGTGAAAGCGGGGACTAAATGGATCAGTGTGTCACAGCTTCTCAGGATTTCCTTTTGCTCCATTACCTTTAGTGACTTGAGAGCTCCGACTCACACTGTAGGGCCGAGTATCCCTCCCAGCCTGAAGACTTCGACAGGCTGTTGTTTTAATTAAGCCGTGGCAGTTCAGGAATAGATCTGACAGGAAAAGAGGTTGTAAGATTATAAGCAAACTGGAGTGGGGAGCTCATGTAGCTGTGAGTTTTGCAAAATAATCCAAGAGGACGCTCTCGTCCTTCGGCTCGGCGAATTCTCGGATCAAGGTGTCTGACGTAAGGCTCCTGCAATCCTATTGGGGCCTCCTCAGAAGTGCGACAAGTGGGTACGAGTGCTTTAATGGATATTTGTACATCCCTACAAAATCACACACACACGCAAAACCTTCTTCTGCCTCTCTGAAACGATCGGCGTTGAGGTGAACCTGCTCTTTTCTCAAGGAGACTAAATTGTGCATTAGCAACTGTTAATGGTAGACATTTTACTTTCCTCTCTTTTTTCCCTTCCCCGCTGCCCACCACGGTCATTTTCCTCCCATCAAGTAGCAGTGGATGAGAGGTGTGGGTGGGTGAAAGATGTGGGGAAAAAAGACCTGTAGGAAGTAGTCAGGTGGAGGAGTTAGAGGGTTGAGGGATTTATATGAAATGCAAAGAGTAAGGGGGAGAAGAAGTGGGTATACCTCAGGGATGGGTTATTACTTTTAAATGCTACTCTCTGCCATTCTTCCCCCTTTTCTTTCCTCCTTCTCCCCCCTCCCCTACTGTGCTTCAGGAGGAGGTATGAAAAGGTTATTATGTTTCCTTTAGAAATGACTCTCTCGCCGTCTGCTTTTCATCTCTAAATGGAATAACCTCGCTACAGTGGCTTGCTTTCTTTCTTCCTCCCTGCAGCCACCTTCTATCTGACTATTTAATCCGTCTCTCTCCTCCTTCCTTCATGTTTTCTGGCTTCCTGTGTTAAATATAATCAATGTACTGTTGGCAGACACCTTATCAGCCGCATATGGTGCTCCCACATCAGTAATCAGCTATCGTGCGCGGGGGTTATGATGTTAAGCTGGCTTTATGTGCGTGGAGTATCAGGCTCAGATTTGTGGCTTGTTTACAAGTTCTTTTTCTTTAAAAAAAAAAAAAATATATATATATATATATATATATTTCAGAAAGGGGAGGAGAGGAGCAGTCAAGCGATGGAGGAAGGAAAAGAGCAGCTGATGTACGAGATCCCGCTTAACGAGACGGGCTCAGCCGGCCTGGGCGTCAGCCTGAAGGGAAACCGGTCGAGGGAGACCGGAGAGGATCTGGGAATCTTCATCAAGTCCATCATCCACGGAGGGGCTGCGTATAAGGTGAGCTGAACAACAGACGATCCAAGAAACATACTGTACCAAACCCGAAGCATTACAGTTTTAAAAAACAATTCAGTTGGTGTACAGAGCTGCAAAACATGAAAAACCGAGTCTCCCAAAAGCATTAATGCTTTTTTTTTTGTCACTACAATATATTCAATAGGCAAATATTCTGTGTTGCAGGATCCAAATCTTTAAGTCAAGTTTATTTGTGTAACACATTTCAGCAACAATGTTCTGCTGGAAAAAAACACAATACAGCAACCAGTTATGAAACCATCAAAAACAATTACTCTTTGTCAGAATCTTCAAGAAAATATAAATCAAATATGTTGATCAATGTTCCAGTTATTAGGAATCAGTAGTTTTTAAGTTTTCTGGAATTTGTTCCAGATTTGCGGAGCATAGAAGCTGAATGCTGCCTCTCTGTTTGGTTCTGGTTCTGGGGATGCAGATCAGACCAGAACCAGAAGACCAGAGTGATCTGGAGGGTTGATAGAACAGCAGCAAATCTTCTATGTATTTTGAGGCTGAGCTATTACACTGATTTATAAACATTTGAAGACACTGTTGCAGTAATCAGTTTGACTAAAGCTTCCTGTATCAAACAGTTGCATGCAGACAACCGATTGAAACACCTGTAGAAGTTCACAACAGTTGAATAACTTGAAAAGGGCAAAACACATTAATTTTGTTAAATATTTAACATCTACTCTAAGTTTCAGATGTTTTCATCTTATTCCTTCTGACTCTTCCTCCCTCTTTCCTCTGCATCTCTCCGTTTCCTCTAATCTTCCCCGACTCATTTCCTGTCTTTCTCCGCCGCTATATCCCTCCTCCCTTCTTGCTTCCCTTGATCTTTGACACCCGTTGACCCCTAGCGGCCTCGCTGCACAAGCACCGCAGTCGTCTTATCTGTATCACTCAGCACTCTCCAACTTCTGAGTGCGTCAGGAAAAAAAAAAAAAAAAAAAAAAACACTTTGGAGATTTCTCCACTTGGCCTCGATACCCGCTCCTCGCCTTAAAACTTCTCTGCTCCCAGATCTGCTCCGCGCGACAAGCGGAAACAGAGAAGACTGTGCCGTTGGAGATAAACGGCTGGTCTGGGATCAGTACAGCCAGACGGCGTCAGCTCCCAGAAGCTCCTTTAGAAGTAGTTTTCCGACAGCTGCCGAGGCGGATAGCATTCAGACAGAGCGGCCTAGAAAAGTAAAGATCTCCGGTTGGCTGCAAAACAGGTCTCTGGGATGAGATGGGAGAGAAAAAAAAGAGAAGGAAGAAAGGAGCATCATCGAGCTGTAGAAAGAGAGAAAGATAAGCGGGGGCTCTCAGTGGGAACACAATACGGATAAATATGTGGGTGCATCTCTTCCACTGTGTTGATGGATGCAAATGAAAACCAGCTAAGGGCTGTGATGAATCTATGTGGCGCCGAAGGATCTCCCCTGAGCCTGACTGACACAATCACAGAGGCTGAGAGGAAACAGGGCGGAGACGGAGACGAGTCATGGAGAGATCCAACCCATTTCCATTAAGGAAGTTTTTAGGACTGTCAGGCCCCAGGCCTTAATGATATTAAAAAACTTCTTTTAACTTCATCCCTGATCATTCCAAAGATCATGCTGGGGAGTCAAACTGAAGCCGCCACAGTTTACATGGTGGAGTTTAGATTGGCCTTGAAAAAATCCAACCTCAGTTGGATGTATTGTAGGATTTCTTTGTTTCTTTATTTTCTTTATTTAGGATTAAATTTGCTACAGAAGCATCAGCCTAATCAGACGCGATCAATAATTTCGGGTCGGGTTTGGGTCGGGCTATGGCCATAAATCTAAACTCTAACACAGACGAAACAGTCAGAAACCTGCACAGCTCTGACTAGTTTGAGTTTTTGATAACAGGCAGCAACATGTTTGTGTGCGTTCTTGTTGGTATAGATTTAAGGTCAGCCAAGGCGGTGCCTGGTTAATGAGTGGGGTCAGAGGTCAGCACTGACCATAATAGTGCGCTTATGACTCCACACACTCACTCCAGTGCATCTTGGAGGCTCTTCATCATTATTATTCCTGTTTTTCCCTCTACCTCCCTGCTTCCATCTCTTCCTCCCTCTGTCCCTGCAGGGCAGCTCTCTGCGTTGCCTCTCTACAAAAGGCTGCTATTTAAAACACTTAGAAGTGATTTAGTGCCCACAGAGGCTATTCCATTAGCTGCTCTATGTATTTATCATGGCTCTCCCGCTCTCAGTAGATTGCTAACTCCACAATTTTCTTGCCTTCTCCCACCCTTCTTTCATTTTCTTTTCTATCTCTCAAACACACACACACTTATTTCAGAGCTTTCCTCCAGTTTCTAACTTCACTTTCTTCTGTTAAAACTTAATCAGTGCCTTGTCCCATTTCTCCTATTTTATATTCTGTGTAATAGTAGTGATCTTTACTTCTTTTTGCCCATTTGAGCAGTTTTTATTCTGCAGCTATTATCTCATAGTGCACTGCACAAGCATTCACGACCCTGGAACTTTTCCATATTTTGTCCTGTTATAACAACAAAGTTCAAGGTATTTTGTTGGGATGTAGCAGTAACCCAATAAAGTATTGAAAATACTTCAAGGTAGTTTTAATATGGATGAATCTACTTTATGTTAGATAAACATAAAGTAGTACCCAAGTATGAAGTGGCTGACGGCATTAAATAATTGTAATTGATAATTCTGATGATTAATCAGGTAAAAATTGGCACATTTTGCAGATTTTTTTGTACACTATTCAAAATGCATTAAAAGACACAAATAACAAATTCAGTTCCTTTTTTGCAATCAGAAAATAAACATTTAATTGCCTGTTCCTGTAGTGAACACTTGGCCATTCATAGCAAAGTATGCAAATAAAGAAAATACTTCTAAGATTTAGTGAACATGTGAGTATCTCAGGCCTTTCAGCTTGACTTAATATCAACACAGTGTAGGACTGACCTGTTGATTATTTTTGGATTAACCAATTAATAAGCAAAAGGTGCTTTAGAGATTTTTTTTTTTCTTGTCAGAATTTGAATCTGGTTGAGCTAAAACTGCGCTACAAAATTCTAGCTACCTTTGCTCTTTTGTGGCATGAAAAGCAGCTGCCAATTATCTTTCTACTGCAGATGCAGTAGAAAACATCATAAACACAGCAGTGGTGTTGTTTTAATAAGACATTACTTGAATTTTTCCACAACAGGACGGTCGGCTAAACGTAAACGACCAACTGATCGCTGTAAACGGAGAGTCGCTGCTCGGGCACTCCAATCACGCCGCCATGGATACGCTCATTCGGTCCATGTCGTCAGAAGGGAACATGCGGGGAACCATCCAACTCGTGGTCCTCCGGTCACCCAGACAGGTGAGGTTAAAATTGTTTCATAGTTTTGGCTGAAAACTGCTTTATTCCTGTCTGAATAAATCAGTTTTTACAGCATATTATTGTGTAAAAAGAAACACGAATGCAAAGAAATTCACCTTGTAGTTCTCAGAATTAAAACAAATCATGCTGTTATGACAAATTAATGCAGCCATGCCTGAATTTTAAAAAGAAGTGTAGTCTATAATAGCTGGATATACCTCTGCCATTTCCCTCTGCTTTGAAGCTCTGTAAATGTGGGGCATCGTGTTAAAATTTTCACATCTTCTGCTCTAACTTTTCGTCTGGTGACTTTTATTAAATGAAACATTCAGCATTGCTTATGCATTATGAAATCCTCAGCTGCTTCTGTTCAAAGACTTTGTGTTAGAAGTAAATACTGCCGTTTTGGCAGGAAAATTTGTAATATTTATAATTCAGCTGAGAATCGCGTTGCTTGTTATAGTTTTAGACTTAATAAATGCTACTACAGCCTAGATATTAGCCAGCTGTCCTACATGTTGGTTAGAAATTTGACATATTACACAACTGGAAGAAAAAAAATATCTGGCTGCATTTCCTACCTCAAAATAGTAAAAAATAAAGTCATTCTTTTGCCTATTTTTGCTTAATATAATACAAGTACTTCTGGGTAAAAGTAATGAATTATTTTTTTATGGTATATTTGATTAGTTAGGTCTTAGAAAGTTATTTTATTATTTCTGTTAATTTTGATGATCACAGATATTGAAGACTGAAAATTCAGTTTCTCAGAAAATTTGAGCGTTTCTTAAAATATGTCGCTTTAAATGCTGGCTGTCCACAGATTGCTGTTTTTTTATTGTTGGAAAGTTAAGTGGAGGGAAAAATGCAGGTGGAAAGCGTCACAGCCACTGCATCGGGAAATCTTGACACTTGCTTGCCCAGCTGACATTGCCTTAAATAATGAAACTAACAGTTTTGTAATAAAGTATAATCTAAAGTTTGATTAAAAGCCTAAATTTGGAAACCGTTGGTTATAGTTGAAACGAGATATTTAAAGATAATAAGATAAACATGTTTATTTTCTCATTGTCTGAAGTTAAATCAGGCTCAACTTTTCTTGTCTAAGGTCAGTTAGAATGACAACAATTATTTGTATTTGCAAAGTGGCAGAAATTTTAACAAGAACGTTTTTGAAGATATTTTTTGTATCTTTCTCGAACCAGTCAGGAGTATAGAATGTGTGTAAGAGAGAGATTTCGTAGGATAAAATTTTGTTATATTTTAGTTTACCTTGTCCCTGTTGTCGAATGTAAAATACCATTACATGATGTTATGAACAACAGTAATAAAAATCACAAAATAGGGAATTGAAACCGTCTTCTTTACTTTATGTATATTGTTTTTGTCACCAAAGCGGTGCTGGAAAAGTTTTAAAACCTAAAAATGCTTACGCATATTTAACATCTTTACATTTTTCCAGGGCGGTAGCGGCAACTCTGTAACAAGAACGGCAACAAACACCAACTCCAACCATCAACCCAACGTGAAAGCCGGCTCCAGCAATCAGGTACGGGTGGGTGACCTCTGCCAGCTGCAGTCTGCTCCGCCTCACCGCTCCTCCATCCTCCTCCCCACACTAAGGCGGCGAGCGTCCGAGCCTGATAGCCACAGGCAGCGGTGCGGACAATGGCCGGGGGAGACGCACACCAGATACACGTATATGCCCAGACATACAGACACATGTCAGGGTTTCGATGCTGAAAGGAGGAAGGCACACAAGTCGAACACGATGAATAAGTTTGGGTTCGTCTCCCCGAGCAACTTAAACAGGGAAGAGGATGATTCCGAACAGAATCGCCACCACGTGTTTGCAGACACACATCAGGGTCGCGTCAGAATTGAAAACGCGCAAAGCAACGCAGATAAGTTCAGACACACACGCAGCCGCACCCTGGACGACGTTCAGGGCCGCAGGTACATCGAAAACATCCGAGCAATGGCGGGACAGATGTACGGGGCCCCGGCCCCTCACAGCAGGAAGGGCAGCCACAGTCACACCAACAGAAACACACACTCGCACAACGATGCTCACAACCGTGTCACCATGCAGGCAGCTCTCAGACGGACTCTGAATTAATACATTTAAAAAAAAAAAAAAACTCCAGGACTGGATTTAGTTTGCATTAGTTTCATTAGTATGAACTCAGGAATAATATAAATCTAAGGTTTTCTATGTTTTAGTTTTCAATCATGTGATCTCTGTGCCAACTCCACAAAATATCGCCTGGTGCTTCTCTGACTGCTTCTGTTTTCGGTCATATTGCTTTGACAATTACACTTTACTGGGTTTTCTTCAGACTGTATGGCCTGTTTCTGCCTTCTCATATTTTTTTTTATGAATATCTATTTGCTTTCCTCTCACCTGCTTGTTTCTTCTTTTAATAAAGTCAATCTGAAGCCTCCTGCATGCCTGTCTGTCTGTGTTTCTGTTTGGTTTTCAGATGCTTCCTTCTGCCTCTCTTCTGTTTGTAAAATGATATTGGGTTTTCTGATCCTTTATCTTCTCACCCTAGTCTCTTGTTTTTATTTTTTTTCCCCTCCTCTTCCTCATGTTTGGCACCTGCTTAATTACAACTTGATGCCAAATTCCTATTGGATATAACCCTACCCCAAGAAAACCCAAAGATATTCAAGTCCATTGCTGAATGATTAATATTTTATAAGACTTTCTGATTTGGTTGAACAGTTAATGAGTTCAACCTGTATTAATAATGTCATGAGGTCAAAACACATTAAGTTATTAGCTGTATTTACAACCACAAATCAAAAAGTATTGAAACTTTTCCATATGCAAATACAAATTAACTTATGGGGGAATGCAGTCTTGAGGGTAAACATGGAATGTTTTCATATGGTCATATATCAAAAACATTGACTTATAAAATGTTAATTTTGTCAATTCACAAAGTGAAACTCCTTATGGTACACAAGCTGATCTATTAAGTGTTTATTTCTGTTAATTTTGGTTATTTTGGCTTACATTTTTTAAAAAAGGAAAGAATAAGAACATTTGAGCATTTCATATGCTTACCCAACCATGCAAAAGACAGTTATTGACACCCTCTACAAGGGTAAACAATTAAAGGTGTCACTAAAGTAAATGGCTGTACAGCGTTCTATATGTAAGCATTTTAATAGAAAGTCGAATGAAAGGAAAAAGGTGCGGTAGAAGAAAAGGCTCATTGACAGTTGGAATAATTGCTAACCTGAGATAATTATTAAACCCTTCTAAAAGTTTTATTGAAAAAAAAACACGTTTTTAAGTTCCTTAATAGACGTCAGTGTCAGAAACTTTAAACCTTAAACAAATATTCTTTATCTTACTACTGTTCATAAACAAACATGAAATATCTAAGCTTCTCAATTCTTATTTCATAAAATAATCCTACACTGATCACTGTTCACATCACCTGCCTGAAAGGACGCCGAAGACCTGCGCGCTCCGCCTGATCAGGAACACATCAGGCATGACAGACGGGAGAAAACGGCTGCTCTCGGTTCCGCCTCTCTGCTGAACTCTGCACTGAACCCTGAATGATTATTTCAAAGGCTTAAAAGGAAGCGTCACAGCAGCTAAAGCAGATGCTCGGTAATAATGTGTGGAAGCCAGTAGTGAGTTGGAAGGGCTCCCGGGCCGGCCGGGGTCGACCTGCCCCACTGTGGGGTTTACATCTCGTCTGTGGCTTGTGTTTGTGTCTTTGTTAGTCATTCAAGCCGTTGGGTAAATGCTCTCAAGCACAGTTCAAGGTTCAGCTTGGATCTGCATGGCTTTATAGGAGCGTTGATGGAAACCTCCCGATTGTCTGGAGCAGAAAAATCTAAATCTTCCTTTAGGCACTCAGTGTCTTGCAAAAGACAAGAGCATGCTTTAATGTTTTTATTTCTGACTGTTTGTTAGAGCAACACAAATTGGTCCATGATAAAGTGAAGGGAAATGTATAATTTGCAACACTTTTTAAAAAGAGAAAGGAGATAAACTGTGTCGCAGTATATTTTATTCCTGAACTTTTCTCAAATTTTTTCTTTGTGCACATGCAAACCTTGGTGTATTTTATTGGGATTTAATTAGATAGAGCAACACAACGATTTGTGCAGCCAGAATTGGATAGAAAAATGTCACAATTTCCAGATTTTTTTTTGCTATTGAAAACCTGAAAATTCTTGCTCAAGTTACTTCAATATAAAAAAAGAAATCCAGTGCAAACAGCATAATAGATTTGCACCATAAAGGTGTGTTGCAGACTTTGTGTTGCTGATATTAAACGCTGCACTGCACAGTGAAGCATGGTGGTGGCAGCATCATGCTGTAGGAAATAATTCAGAAGTTGCAAAGGACTTGAGACTGGAGGTGAGGCTCCTCTTCTTGTGTGTTCTAGCATTACAACAGCCTAGTCAAAGTTCCTGTCTAAATCTAAATGGAACTGTAAATAAATTAGATTTTTTATTTATTTATGTATTTTTTAGGGGATTAAACTTAAAGGAGTCACAATACAAATTCGCAGGTTGACTTTCAGTTTTTTTTATTTGCAAAGAAAAATGAAAATGGTATCAGATTTTCTTTCCACTTCACCTTTTTTTTTTCTTTTTTTTTTGTTGTTGTGGCCTGCCTCATTAAAACCCAATAATACACATCAATGTTTGCGTTATGAGAAAATGAGATGAATACTTATCTCTATGCATTTATTCGTCTCATTTAGAAATAGGAGAGCTCAAATTTTTTGACAAATAAAGAAACATCAAGACATCTTTCTCTACCTCTAACATAAACCTCTTGAATGCTACCACCTCCCCTCACTCCCGCCTTATTGTTATGGGATTAAGATATCTGACTGGCTGTCTGCCACTCTGCTTCAAAGGCCTCCGACTGAGGGATGGATGGGAAGATGGGGGGATAGCTGCGGGGATGGGAGGGGCTGTGGGGCTATCATAGGATTTATGTTGCTGACAGATGCAGGAGGACTGTCAGAAGTTGGTGTGTAAATGCTTCCTGCTCACATATGAAGCCAGAGTGATTGACAGCGGAGTGATATGATGGTATATTAAGATGTTCGTGCCACTAATGAAACCCCAGGGACTGCATGACACTGGAGACGCTCCCCCACCCGCTGGTTTGATACCTGGAAGCTACTAGAACGTCTTCCCTTACTCGGCAGCATTTCTTAGGGTTACGTTTTTAGTTTAAATAAGTGTGTGTAAGAGGTTGGTGGGGGTCTGTGTATTTTCCCGTCTATTTGACCAGAAAAATCTGCTTTCGTCTTCCTCCAGCACTGATTCCCTTCAGCTATCTCGGTCTGTAAGCAGAGGGTCCTTTGTAGGGATGGGTGGCTGTTTGATAATATGCCTGTCAACACTCTCAGGAGTAGTTTTTTTTTTGTTGTTTTTTTTATTAAACATTTTGCAGATATTTGAATTCAAACATCAAAAGAAACATCATATTTAGATTTAATTGAGAATTTACAGCAACTATTCCTGCATCAATAGCAGCTTGACGGTTTGTGATTTCTTTTGTTTGTGGTTTTTTAATTTTTTTTTTAAATGAAGCATTAATCTTTGTTTGGACAATTGGATTGTTTTCGCACAACTACTGACTTCATTTTGATTGCACTTGTTTGTCACATTAATCGTCGGAGATGGTAGATAAAAAAAAATTAAAATCGCTTTGTCCGTTTGTCCTTTTTATTCATTCTAAAGTCAGTTTTGATTTTCGTTTGGATTCATTGTCTTGAAGTCATCCAGTTTGCAACTCTCTAGTTCAATGTAATGTGAAGTAATTCAAAATAGTCCTTCTTAGTAGTGAAACAGTGCCACTCCATGATGCTGCCACCATACTAATTCTATTTAAATTCAACACAGCTGAAAATGATCAGAATTTGCTTTGAGTGCCAGAAGATCATTAAATAGACGTAAATGCTACAGTTTCTGGTCCAATAATCACAGTTTTTCCCAAGTCGCTGAAGACTTTTTGTAAAAAGTCATAACTGTTGGAAAAAATTGTGATTTTCCCATTTTGAATATAAAAGCCGATCATCCAGTCCTGTGGGTACGATCTGAACTCGCTTTGAGTTGGATGCCGACTCATCATCAATTTTTCATGCGACACAGTTTTAGAGCCGTTCTGTTCTTTTGTTGACAGGAGCCGAGTCCCTCCGGTCCCACCAGAACCGCCAACCCGGAGTCCGCTGTCAATGGCGGCGGTCACATGCCGGCGAAGACCACCGTCCTCAGACACGATGACTCTCGCAGCGGTGAGCGCACAGAGGCGCGCTCTGTTTGTCCGCCTGAACCGTCAACACTCGGCGTGTTTGTGTACTACCGTTATCTGCTGCTGGGAGTGTACTCACGCTGTTTGTCTATGTGTGTTGGCCCGCTTCCGGAATGTGTGTGTGCGCCCTTCCTAAACTCTCCGAAGCTGTTCACTGCAGCCGTCCTTTGCATTTATTTTACTTCTCTGAGCTCCATCTCTGTATCTCTTTTTAGTCCCATGCTTGCATATTGATAGCAGGAGAAAGGAAGTCATTAACTATGTTTTTCTGATGCTCCCTTTTCATGTGCAAAAGATCTGACCTTGGAATCATTACCCTGATGAAACGGCTCCTAAGTGGGCCAGATTTGCATAAAGGGTATTATGCAGCACGAATGCTGTTGTGTTAAAAAGAAAGGGGGAAAAAAACACAAGGAATAACAAACTGGTTTGAATTCATTCTTTTCTTCTTTCTCTTCTCCACACTGAAGCATTAGAGCAGGAAAAAGGCTTACAGGGTTATCGCGTGTGTGCTTCAGGAGTACATGGGAGCATTTATTTTCTTTTAATGTAAAGCTCTTTCATTATGCGATAAAGGTGCACATAATGGTCTATACAATATGTAACAGTAGAAGCAACAATTGAGTGCGCATTAAGCTTTTATTGCCTTCCAGGGTGATGTTAGAGGTAATTCAAGCGGCTTTACCTTTGATATAGCAGAAAAGCAATAAAGAGAATGCCAAAAATAGATGAAACATACACAAAATAAAGAGTTTTTTGGTTTGCTCAGACAACAGCTTTGATTTGCATCCTGATGAGGTTTTGTTTTCAGCTCCAGCCGCCGCCAACGGCAACTATGCTCACTACAGCAACGACGATGACGAGCAGGGCTTCCCCCCGCCACCCTCCCCTGGTTCTGTGGAGGAGATGAGCAGAGACCTGCTGCTAACTCCACCCTACCACAGGTAGCGTCCTCATTTCAGAGACATGCATCATAATTCTTCCAGACCGGACATAAACAATGGCTGAAAATTATAACTATGAACTTATGAAAGAAGTCTGTGTCACTGAAGCGCATCACATCACAATCAGACCACTCACAGCTCCAACTACAAACAGAGAAGTTGCGGTCAATGCTCCACAAAAGGTAGCATTGACCGCAGTTGTGCTTTCTGTTTTTATCAGCGTCCTACATCTTGTTCTGATCTTGTGACAATACCATCGGCTCCCGCTGCTGCATAAACTTTAAAATCAATCCATAAATGTTTCCATCCATCATCATGTCCGTAAACGTAGCGCTGCTGTGTAACATCAATGTTCTTCTACATAAAGCGTTCACACAAAAGTCTGGATGCTGTGATTGTTTTTGCAGCGAGGAGCCCAGCATGCCCACAGCGTTCTACCCAAGCAGCCAGTTCATCAAGGAAAAGGACAACGTTCCTCGCAACAGAACCTCCAAGAGCATGGACCTGGGTGAGCTCCCCATCACTTCCCACTGATACTGCCGCCTCCGCTCATCACGACCCGGCCTGACGTACTGGTTTCATCTCCGAGCCGGACTCCAAACGCCGATCACATGCTTCTTATCAGCACATTGCTTTGTTGTGATATGTGCTCTGCTCCCATTATCCCCCACCCTGGGGGGGATTTGACCTCCTGAACTCATAAGCCCGGGGGGCTTTCCGACAAAACTGGGAGAGCATGTGTGTTCAAAGTAATGTGTGTGTCGCCTATGAATGAACCGGACGAGGTTTCTAATCATTTTTGTTGTGTGTGTGTGGAAGTTGAGAAAACGCTGCTGATTTCCTTGTATTAACCCAAGCTGACCCTTCCTTTTCTCCTACTGTCATTTATCCTCCATCTTTGTTTTGTTCTCTTTCACATTTCTTGTATTTCTTTATTCCTGCTCTTTTTTTTTGCCTCCCCCTTCATCTCTGTTTATCTCTCCTTTTCTTTCAGCTCTTTGTTTTTCAGCAGATGACTTCATTTCTCTCGCTCTCCCCTATCTATTTCTTTCTTCTCTGCCTCAGTCTGATTTCCAATCCCGGTTCATTAGGTTCAGTGGATTGGCTTTCTTCCTGCAGCACACCCCTCTGCCACCCAAGCTGATTGGCTTTCATTATGGACAAGGGTGGTCTGCAGACAAACACACACGCTCGCACACGCTCCATTTTATCCCACTGAGGACCCACTCCTCACTCCGTCACCCCTCTACTCCTCTATCTCTATCTCTGGCCGTCCTCCATTTCAATCCCTTTTTTTTCTGTTATCAATTCCCTTCTGTTCATTTTTTTTGTTCTCTAAAGTACTCATGAAAAAAGGTGGTTAGCTGGGCCTTGTGTGTGTACAGGCGTCTCTGACCCTGCCTGGACGAGTTTTATTTAAGGAGACAAATGCGTTTTTCTCCTCAGAAGAGGTTCCCACATGTCAGTCCTTACGGTCGCATGTTCTGAGCTCTAGTCGCGCCGTGCAGCAGGTTAGCTTTTTTATTAAACACCACTTGATACGAGGAGGTGAGCAGCTTTTATTGACCCTGGATGCCTCGGCGAAGATGACTGTTGACTCAGAGGCTTTGCTCACTCCAACTCTCTGTACTAAACTCAAAAAAAAAAAAAAAAAAGCATCACAGGCTGGATCCAGTAAAGCTTAGCTCTTTCCTCTGCACCGAGCAGAGGCTTTAGCTCGTAATTGTAAAAGGTAAAACATAACTTTTAAAGAACATCTAATGGAAAACTTGACTTTTTTTTTCCCTTCCTAATGCATTTATTAGCCCCATAAAGCTTTAGGAAAATGCTTTCTGAATTGGCTGTAGGACATTTGAAGTGCACAGAAAGAGCAGTGACTCATGATTTTATCTCAAGAAGCTTTTGGATGAAACTCACTTGCTTTTGGTTTTAATTGGGCTATATTAGGGAAAAAAACCCTTTTGTTTTAAAATCACTCAATTGACTAAAATCTACGTTAGAATTGAGGTCTAAATGGTTGTTTGCATGAAGAAAATGAGAGAATCTGCTCAAAGCAGAGGTTATGATTTATTTCTACCTACATCCCTTAATGCAGAAACACCAGTTTAATCCAGTTTGACTATTCTGTTTAATATAAAGCAGCTGACTGGAGGCAAAAGGAGGGATTTTATATTGTACCCTCCCGGTACAGCAGGAGGACCCAAGTTGGCTGCTGGCCATGCAGACTTTTATCTTCTCCTTTCAGAAAATGACGTTTTTTTATTATCTGACAGGGTCATGCAGCCTGGAAGACTTTTTTTCTCTCCAAAACTTTGAAACTATTTAATTTTATTTTATCTGACACTCACAGCACACAGAAAATTCTTGTTTTTTTAATTTTGTCTTGGATCATACAGGTGTTTTAAATTTTCTTTATTCTGTTGTTTTGTTTGGGTCCCACCAAATCTTTTCCCCTCTCATTTCTCCATCTCTCTAATATTATCCTCTCCCCATCCCTCTCGCCCCCTCATCTGTCCGCTGGGAAAATTGGCCTTCATAAAAAATGAAAAGGATTATTTAAGAGAAATAGATGCCTAATGAAAACCTATTATCGTATCCCATGGCCCACCTCAGCCTTGTTGCAGGTGGGGGCGATGGCTCCTTTTTCCGTCTCGCTTTTTATTATTTCTCTCATTGTCTCATCTTTATCTGCTCTCGTTTTTCCTCCTTGGTTTTCGTATATTTTGCTTCTTTTTCATTTCCTCTTCGCAGTGTGAGCCGTCGCTCGTGTGCCGAGTTATGCAGGGATTCATTTCCAGCATTATGAACCAGTAAAAGCCAATTGTGGAGAGGCACAAAGCCCAGGAACAGCCCGAGCACTGCTTTGTGTTGCAGAATATATCCTCTGTATGATAAAGGTGTGTTTTTTTTTTTGTTTTGTTTTTTTTTGTCCTAGTGGCCGATGAGAGCAACGTTGGATCGCTGGTGGGGCAGAGAAACGGTGAGTGGTTTCTAAACAAACATTCCCTTTATTCCTCTTTCTTGTGGCTCTGCCCTCCCTCCCCTGCTGGTCCAGCTGACACAGTTGAGTTGTGAAGCACTTAGTGTGCGAGCTCTTGCTGCTTTACAGCCGTCCGGGTCAAGAAGCCCACAGTGTTCAATCCTCGCCCAGATGACAGCGGCCACGTTACATCACAATTGCTTCGGCTGAAGTTATTTGTTCGCACTCGGTTCTGCCTCATTTTTATTTGAGAAGTGTCTACTTTAAGGTAAACCAGCACAAAAGCTCTGCTCACAGTGAAGAGTGGCGGATCAAAGTGCAGCCCATGTTTTATTCGCTAATAGTGCCTTCACATGTCTGACTGCAGAAACAGAAAAGCTCAAGCAAGACGTCGGCGTGGCAACGACAGCCCACTGACTGCTGACTTGAGCTCTAAAGAGAGAAAAATTCAGAAATTGAATAAAAGTGGCACCAAGTAGGGTGGAGAGGACTTGTTGATCTTTTTAAGTGGAGTGTAAAAATAACAAAACAGACATTTAAAAAAATATATCTCTCATGCATTGATGCTTAAACTGAATGAGATAAAAGCAACACTATCTGTAAAGCAACACTTAAAACCGTCAAGATGATTTATTTCAGTAATTTGTTTCAGAAAAGTGAAATTCACATGCTGATAAATATTTTAAAACATTTTTCAGTTGATTTCTTGGCTTACAGAAAAGAAAAATAAAACACAATATTATATATTATAGAATGTCATACAAGAATAATTTTTTTAAAAACAAGCTTTTATTACAGAAATGTTGGTAATGTACTGTGTGGTATATCACCATTTAGTTGGATTTCATTTTGCATGAATTACTGCATCAGTGCAGCGTAGCAAGGAGATGATCAGCTAAGGTGCTAATGAAGTCCAGATTGCTTCAGCTCGTCGGCATTCTTGACTCTGGGGGCTACTATTCATTTCTTGTAACACCCTGACACTTATGCAACATATTTTCCTTCCACTGAACCTTCCATTGATACAGCATTGTCAGAAAAACAAGGCTTTTTTTCATTTCTAATGATTGTTTACACTGTAAAACTTTTTAAGGTTAAAAATAACAAAAAATTTGTAAACTAGATCAACTTTTGGGTGATATTCTAATTGAATATGAGCTGTTTAACTAACTACAGGAATTGGTGCAGGTAAAATGGACACTGATGCATGGATTAATCCACAGATAGATTGACGAACAAATGAGTGGATGGATAAATGGATGGATCTGTCCTCTGCTGTCTTGTCTCTCAGTAGTTGATCATTAAAATTCCTGTAGGAAATGGCCCCATGCCGACCTGGATTTCTCTATACTCAGCATTCCCACAAGTGGCTCCCACTCCTCCCAACATCTCTCTCTCTCTCTCTTCCTCGCTTCCTCTCTTCTCTTTATGATTATCCCAGCATAACTGAAGGTCCACGATAAAGAAAACGATCCATTCCTTCCTTTCTTCATCCCCTCTCCAGTCGACGTCTTGGCTAATGCGTATTGACAGACTCTTGCTATGGTTTTCATTTTTTGCTGATGCGGCATATTTGCCCGGCTTGGTGCACCGCGCCTGACGCAGTCGCCACCGCCCGCCTTCCTAAATGGCCCCAGTGTTTCTTTATGGGCTTTGACATATTTCATTAGGCGGATGGTCTTAAGAGGCCCGCCTGGCTTCTTTAATCTGGCTAAAACCTTTTTTCTCCTCTTGGGCTCAACCTGCTCCGAGGTGCGCTTCACTCCCCCAACTCTCCCTCTCTTTCTTCTCATTTCACCGTTCTCTCCATCGCTTTCTTCAGCTGTTGTCAATAGAGCTTTGAGCTTAATTTCTCTCTCTCTGCTTTCAGTGTTTTCTCACATCTTCCCACTGGTTTCCCTCCATCTCAATCCCCAAACACCATTCGTCTGTCTCCCGTTTTATCCTCGTCTCTGTTCTACATCCAATTCTCCTTATTCTCGCTTTGGTTCCTTTTCTCCAGGCAGACTGATTCTTTTTTTAGGACCCCACACCCCCCAAAACCCCAGAACCCCCCTCCGTCTTTCTCCCTGCTCTGTTGCAACTGAATATGTTCCAGTCTTATGTGATTATGGTGAACATGCTCCAGTCTCGGAGTTTCCTCCACCGAGTCATACCCAGCGCAGCATTTCCCAACGTTTTTATGAGTGCGTATGCATGCCTGTGTGTGTGTGTAGTGAGCCCTGTGAACAGCTCTTCCTTCGTTCTCCCCTCCAGTTCTCTTCCTCAGGATCTAACGTCTCAGCAGGCAGCAAGCTAGCCCTTTTACAACACACCTGGGGGCTCTTCCAGCTGAAACGCCCACCTCCTCGCCCACTGACGCTCCCAATATGCACACAGCTTCATGCTTGCTGGTTGTTTCTGCACTTCTGTGTGTTTTCTTGTATTTTATTAAACAAAAATCCAATGAACAGCTAGCAGAAACATAAGGTAATATTGTTCTGTTTCTGGATCAAGTAAGAATTCAGCAATATTTTAGCACCGATTCTGAGATCACCAATTAGAATATTTACTATTTACCTGCTGTCATCTCTCGTCTTTGCCTCTGATGTGGTTGTGTTGACTTAAAGTTCCATCTGTTCATCATTTTTTTTCTGAGAATCTTTTTGTCCTGTCCATTGGTGCAGTTGTCCATCCATCCCTTCATCCATTTGTCTGTCCATCTACTGGTCCATCTTCACTGGTTATTAAGTCCTTTGCCTAAATAATTGTAGCTTCTCCTGTTTCAGTGTTTAGATGTAGTCCATGTTGGCTCCTGTAATTTCATAGAAAACCCCACTGCATTAATCTGTGCTGCACACTTCTCTTCTCCTTTGTGCACCATGAATTTTCCACCAAGCATCCACAAATGACACACGCCACTCTCTGCATGCTTCAGCCCACCCCTCAACCATGCCGTAAAACCCACCAAAGGTAGGCAGTAATTATGAAATGGCCTTTAAAGTCCCCTCCAGTTATTAGAGCTATTCATCTGGGTCGAAGCCCATATGTTCACATTCCCTCGCACATCTAAACAGCTAAACACAATTACTGCTGAAGCAACTCCTACATCCAGCTTCTGCATCTGCCTCTGATGTAGCTGAGTGCATTCACAGAGTGACTGGAGGAAGCTTAATGATTGAACTGGTCTTTAAGTGGAGGAGAGTTTTGATTGGCCATAACATGAATTAGATTTGCTTTTACTAGCTGTACGGCCGTATAAAGCAATTTGATTTGAAGTCGGGTTTGTCGGGTGATTAGATGAGATTTGCTGCGCCTCAACATTTAAGAGATATGGCAGGTGATATGTTGGATTTTTCTTACTGTCACTCAAAGTGATAAAAAAAGCTTTTATATATAATAGCATGATCAATTTAGGTGTTATATGTTTAAAAATAGTCCCTTGTAAGAGCAGTTTGCTTGTTTGAATGTGTGCCTGCACATTTTATGACCTTATTTTTTTGAGTCCTCTACTTTACGTACGGACAATTTTATTTAAAATAATCCTTTTATTAGGTTGAGAATGAAATAAACACTTAGACCATGCATTCGTTTGCAGGTGTTTTTATCAGTATCTTTCAACGACATCCTGGTCAGGACGTGTTTTACCGCTTTCTTGAACATTGACTTCACATTTTATCTTTAGTGTGTGTGCTTCTGTAAGCATGCTAGGGACATGTGCCTGCTCCCTACATCTATTTTAAAGAGCTACGGCCTCTATTGTTGGATGCAGCCTCCTGCAGGTAAGCTGGTGTGAAGCCTCTGTAACACACTCAGCAACCTCCACTAGTTTTAATGGAGGGGACACTTTTCTTTGTAACTGTGGCAACCTTTCTGCGGTTTGCTGCATGGCATGGAGCCATTGTTATCCATGAGAAATGTGTATTAAGATGCTGTTGAGACTCTGGGAAGGGAGTCTGTGTATAGTTCTTGGCGCTAACTAGATATGAGTGTTTTAATTGTACTTGAAGTACCATGACAATTGTATTTAGCTATTTAATTCAGGCTAAAAGCATGATTTCAAGATTATTATATATACATATATATATATATATATATTTTTCACCTTTTTTGACCAAATAATTTGTTCAAAGAAGAAAATTTAAAGACTAGTTTCTATTTGAATAATAGGGAGTGTTTAGGCAGGTTATTATCTTGTAATTGAAATATTTTTATACATTTTCTTATGTGGTAGAATTTCCTTTTTGAACTGAACAAATTGGGTCAAACATGTTATTTCCTTCCACAATGTTAGAATAGTTTGCTGGAGTTTTGGTTCATTTGTCTTAACAGAACTTAGTAGGGTCACAACTTTTTAGATGTGCCGCCAAATTGTCTCCGTCAGAACTTTTTGATGTTAGCTCTAAAATATTGACATTGTTTGTTCTTGAACCACTTTGTAATCACTTTGACTCTGTCCTTGAGGTCATTGTCCATCTGGAAGACCCCTTTGCGCACAAGCTTTAACTTTGTGGCTGGAGGATAATGTTCTTTCCTCATGATGCCATCTGTTTTATGAAGTGCAATGTTTTTTTTCCGTGTATGTAATCTTTTGGTACCTCCTTTTAGGAGCTTATTTGGTATAGAGGATTTTTTAGCGTACTTTGTTGTACCTTAGAAATAAACCAGGATGTCCCTTTTTTATTCCTATCTACATATCTTGCTATTACAACCACTTGGACCTGAGTGGTTCATTGCTTCAGAGAAAGTTGTACCAGCATATATTGTTCTACAGGTGTGTCACTCCTTTTAAAGAGGATATTTTTCTCGAACAAAGCAGAATGATGGTATTGCATTAGTCCTTTCAGACCCTCTCAGTGAAGAAAGACCCTGCGGCTACACTCTCGGCAAAGACTTCACTTCTGTCTGCAAATACAAGCACGACAGTATCCAACCTCCAGAGAAGTCACACATATCACTATGTGATGCGTGTGAGCTGGGAATATGCTCAGGTGGACGTTCGCTTGTGTGGGTTTACAAATTGCATGCTAAGTAGCTTTTTTACCTATCTTTACTATAGACTGTTGTGATATGAGGTTGTTTCAAAAGTTCTTCCAGAAAGCTAGCTTCTAATCCCAAGAGATCATCTAGTAGTGGAGACAATCATGAATTGGACGTTCAACTAAAAATAGTACGTATATACTCACTGGCCACTTTATTAACCAGGATTCTTCAATTGCTGGAGAATCAGCAATTTTCTTACATTTAGGCAGCTAATCATGATGAAGGATGACGTTTAAACTGGGCTTTGGACTGCAAATGGTTGTTGGTGCAAGCTAGTCTAAAATGTCCTTCTAGTATTAGTAATGTGGTTGATGTCAAAGGTCAATGATGAACAAAAAGCAACACTGGCTGAAATAATCACTTGTTACTCTGAACAAACGCAAATCAGATGTAAATCAGCTAAAGACCACACTTCCTGTCCTTTCTGTCAGTGAAGACTGGAAACATTTTTTTTTAACTTTCAGATAGTTGCTATGATGTATGACTGTAGAAACAAGGTATTGTTTTTACAAGAGTAGGTGATTAGCATCTTAAAAGTTTAAATATTACCTAAAATACAACTCCAAATCCCAGAGTAGTTTAGTTGGAGACTTCATCAATGCAGAGAGAGAAAAAGGAAGTTCAAATTATCTCAAGGATCATATCACAAACTGTAGTTTTCTGGATGGCTTTCTAACAATATAGCCAGACAGAGACTTAAAGAGGAGCAGCAAAAGCAAATGGAGTAGATTAGCAGTGCTTTCCAACATCCAGTGTGTGAAGTTGTCCCATCGATATGGATCAAAATGTGATGCTAATTGTGTGTACACAACCAGACGTTTAGCAGGTGTTTTATTTATACATTTTTTGTTTCAGTTCAGCGTCTTGTTCTTCAGGGTAAATCGTAAACGAACCATTTGGACTAGAATAAGACCATCTTTCATTGCTCAGTTTTGATCCAAAGTGATTTTTCCCGAAACTGTTGCTTCTAAAAGTGGCTTAACAAAGTGAGATTGTGATGCTACAGCACAATCTTGGATTGAGAAGCCTTAAATCTGTGAAAGGCATCGCCCATCAGCTTGACTCTTTTTCTCGTTTTTTAGTTTAGTTTTTTTTTTTTTTTTTTGCTTTTTTTATGATTTGGCTGTTAAGTTGTTTGTCTGATATGTGCACCCGCTTGAACCGGCGGCAATCAGGCAGACATGATGCGAACGGATCCGAGAGAGCATCTGCTGGCACGGCGGGCGGCGATATGTGATAAACGCCGATTTCACCCTCCATTGGATCGAGCTGGCGATGATAGCCACCTCTCTCTCCTCTCGTCCCATCCGTCCTATTAAACCCTCATTATTCATTTACCTCCAGCCGCAGCCGCCTGACATGCATGGAATGAGTGCCGCGCAAACACGCTCCAGCGAAAATGAATTGCTCTCATATTTCTTCTATTTCATCTAAGGCGGTCAAGGACACACACTACTATCTCATAGGAGCAGTATTGTGAATATTTTGCCACCCAACCCACTGACTTGGATGAAAATTCTCACATTTTGGTAATAAATACACACCCGCCCACGTGCTCAGACACACACAGCTTCCCCATATAGTGGCGCAGTGCACTGGCAAGGAGCTTAATTCTATCAGGCTGTGAGCTGGACAGCCGTAATTACATTTGTGACACAAATCCTGTCTCTCAAATTGAGCGTTTTATTCCTGAGCGCTCCCGCCTCTCTATTTATAACCCCTTATTCCCCATAAATCCCACTTCCTCTCAGAAAGTCAATTTGGGACTTAAAAGGCAGCAACGCTTCGCTTACTTTGCCTCCTCCTTTGACTCCATCGCCGCTTCAGTTTCACTTCTCCCCCTTTTTTGGCTCAACTTCGAAGATTTAGAAGCATCTAAAACGACAAAAAAGGCTTTAGAAGTGCCATGATCCAAAGAAGTCTTTCCTATGGAAGAGAGTGAAAAAAGCTGCTCCCGTTCTGTACAGCTGAGATGAATTTGTTGCTTCTCTTTGTTGGAGGGGTTCCTTCTTACCCAGCTGTCCTTCAATTTCTGCCAGAGCATGAATGTCAGAATGCCTCTTTGACAGCAGCATCTTCTTCTTGACATTTACTTTCTTTTCTCTGTTATCTCCTTTCTTTGTATCCGGGTGACTCGTCTCCCAGCTGAATCCGCTTTCGTGGAGGCCACACCTGAGTACAGTTATAGTGCAGTTCATTTCCCTCCGGTTGCCTCTCGGTAAAGTAAAATGTTATCCAAAAGTTCATTTACTTCAGGGAAACTCAGAAAACGAGAATATTGCTTGGAACAAAGAAAGAATTTTTTATTTATTTTTTATTATTCAGACATCTTGTGGCCTACAAAACCATGACGTCCAAAAACATACAAAGTGTGATGAAGTCCTAGTTTCAAGTATATTAAAAGAAAGTTTAGTGGAAGGAAAAATGCTCAGTGGGACTATAACTATAAGCGTGATAGGATTTTAAAGGAAACGAGTTTTTCTTTTACAACTAAATTGTGGAAATAAATTCAAATTTTGATGATATTCTAATTTATGGAGAGACATTTGAATTCCTTGGTTATGTTTCATTCCCACCTAATGCCTTTTCCTGTCAGGTCTGATTTTTTTCTTTTTTTTTACTTTATCATGAAAGAAACTTAAACTCAAATCAAGTTGAAATTCTTTTATTTATTTACTTTTGCTTAACTATTGAGTTTATTCCATCAAAACGTAGACCAAGTAGCATGAATAAATGTTAAAATTAATCAGTTTAATGCAGAAGTTTGAATTTATTGAGGATTTTCTCTCATCTATACAGTTATCTTAGCTACATAGATGTATCATTAATTTTTACTTTTTATTTTCACCTTTTTAATTAAAATTTAATCCACCTTTTTAATTTACATCAAATTTGTGATGTAAATTTGTCAAATATTCAGCTAGAATAAAGGCAGAAGGCTGATGATGTACAGGTATCATTTTCTAAAGGACGCTGAAGCAAATATGTGTTTAGAAAAATAAAAAAGGCATCTGTTTCTCATATTAAGTCCTTGATGATTCAAGAATTAAAAAACAATACTTCACTTTTACTCCACCTCATTAATATTCTACTTTGGTGCTGAACAGTAAGACTGCAAGACGAGAAAATCTAATTGTATAATATTATGTTGTGTTTTGGGCATGATTTCAAATATTGCAATAAAAGCATTTGGTCTTGATTATATTTGAGTCTGAAATATAGCCTTTAAACCATGAGTGTAACCTCGGCGTGTCTGAGAGATTAATTACACTTGGTATACTGAATTATTAAAGTACCCTTTTCTACTCCTGCTGAAATATATTCTCCACAGTTCTTACGGAAAGTAAACTTTCTGCAAATTGAATTGTAGGCAGCATTCATTTTTAGAGGGTTTAATGCACATGCCCTTTAATTAAATAAGGAAATATAACTCTGGGAGATGTGTACAAATGTAATGTTTTGTAAGCAGTTGGCTAGATTTTGCTAAAAGCTTGTGATCCCAATAAGATTATTCCATCTCATTTTAGTCGAGGCTGCATTACTAATTCAGAGCAAAACTTCCTCCCCCATCCATCAGCCAGGCTTTTCTCCATCTCTTCATTCCAGTCATCTTTTGCTTTAGTTGTGGGAATTGGGTAAAACATTAAAGGACATTGGCCTTGGGGGATTCCCGGCACCATTAAATGCTCCAATACAGCTTATTTATATCTGAATATTTACAATATCTTTATTTAAGTTCATCCAGAGTTATGGAGGGGATCATCATAATTGCATTAGCCCACTAAAAATTACATTTGCAGCCACTAAAATTTGAATATTTGCTTCCCTCTTGGAGAACTGCATGTGATTATACATCCATTTCAAGTCAAGTCAGGTTTATTTGTATAGAATATTTCAGCAACAAGGCAGTTCAAAGTGCGTAAATCATGAAAACATCGAATCGAAACAAATATTACATTAACCAATGCCTTCATGAAAATCATCAAGCAAATATACATCAAATATGTTGATTAATGTTCCACTTATTAGTGATCAAAAGCAATGCCAAGCAGGTGGGTATTTAGTCTGAATTTAAAGAAACTCTGTGTTTTGGCTGTTTTGTCGTTTTCTGGATGTTCCAGATTTGTGGTGCACACTGAACTGAGTATGAAACTGAATTGAGAACTCACATTGTGGATCAACTTGAGCTGTCTTACTTTTTTTTTTTTGGACTAAAAATAACCACATAGATACATTTCTCCAGATGTTGCTGGGACATCAGTCTGTTAATCCTAGAAATGTTCTCCAGATGATGGAAGACTGATTTTGTAACTGTGTTTATGGGGTCCTGGTAGGAGTTGTTGTAAACGCATAGCAAATGGAATTTTGCTTCTTTCGATCAGTAGATGGTAGATTTGGCAAATGTTAATGAAAGTAAGCATTGTTGTCTGTTTTGTTCCGAAGAGTCCCATTTTGGAGGAGCGCTGGGTCCCACCCTGGGCCTGGTGAAGTCCAGTTCCTTGGAGAGCCTCCAGACGGCCGTGTCCGAGGCGCAGCAGAGCCAGAGGCAGGCCCAGGTCCCGTTCCACCGGCCGCGGCCGCACGTTGTCCGGGGTCGAGCGTGCAACCAGAGCTTCCGCATCGCTATCGACAAATCCTACGACGGACCCTCTGAAGACGGTAATAAAAACGACTAAGAGCTGCTCAGAAAGTTTCTGCTGCTACAAGAAAAACTTTTTTTTTTTTTTTGAGACATTGTATCTACTTTAAATTACTAACCATGCTCTGATGCTCATCCCTGAAGCTTTTTAACACACTGGCACTCGAAGAGCCAGAGGCCTGCCAAGAGAGGACACACTCCTTTGCCTAAGTACCTTAATGAAATGCTACATGATTTTATCCACTCAGCAATTTAGAAAAGAGTGACTTTATATCTTAGAGGAGCTTTTTTTTAATGCTTCACCTCTTGGCCGTGCAGACACCTGATCTTGGTGTAATTTCTTTCTGTGATTCAAATGGAACACAGATTGGATTATTATTATTATTATTTAAACTGACCGGAAATATTCAGTTTAGATCTGTCATCTGTTGCCGACCTGATCAAATCTCACAAAATCTTGTTTCTGATGCTTTAAATCATGCATATCCCTGGTAAATGTGTGTAAAAACCCTTTTAGACCATTTTATTCTAGTAGCATTATCTCACCATGAAAAAATTAAAAAGATTGAATCTTTAACTTGATTACTTTTACGCAGTGCGGAATAAGAAATTAACACCTGTGGAAATTACTGGTACACTTGCTCTCAATTTTACAAACCTGTTTTTTTGCCAGTAGAAGAGCAATTAATCTCCTTTATCATTTCTCTGTACTTAGTGGTTAGCATGAGATGTTTTTTCCACAAGTTCATCCTTCCAAACACACCTGGAGTGTTTAGTAGTTGAAATGATCAATCGTGTTCTCAAAGTGTACGGTTGCAGTTGCAGTCCCAGTGCAATTTAGAACCTCCACGTTTTTACATTTGTGATGGTAAGGAAGAAAAAGCTTCTTCTTGGCATGTTATGAAGACTTGGTAGAAGAGTGGAAGCTCCGAAATACTAACTAAGTTTAAATGAAATAAATTCTAATGTAACTTTTATTTTAATAGAATTATCTGAACTAATTTTGCCACCATTGATATTTTTTTTGTTTGTTTGCTTGTAGGCAAGTAGCTTCATTACTGTTGACAATTCCTGACTTATGAATGTTTAAAAATATCTATTTTATTAGAATGCTATGTTCTCTTTTGTTTCCCATTTTGAAGAATGGCTTATAGAAGCAATCCCGCATCACATCATATTTTTACCCAAGGGAAACAGGAAGTAATGGATTACTTATTTTAAATTATTACACCAATTTGTCCAGGTTGCTCAACTCCTACAAACTAAATCACTCATGGTTTAAAAAATATACACATATATTTATTTACACAAATAAAGGTTTATGCTCTAAGAAGGTGCATTTATTTTAAGAGTTTGCAACAGATTTCCACTCACTCATGGCTAAAATTACAACTATTGTACCAGATTCACCTCCCTGTCTGTTTGCTGCCCTCAGATGACGACGTGTCGGACGACAGCTCTGGCCACGAGACGCCTGCCAGCACCTCCTCCCGTCAGGACCTGGACGCGGACGACGGTGGGAAGAAGAAGAAGAAAAGCAAGGGGAAAAGGAAGGAGAAGAAGAACAAGCTGAAGAAGAAGACGGAGGACTCGGTGGATGAACCAGAGAAGAAGACTAAGAAGAAAGGATTTAACCTCCTAAGGTAGGAAATCCTTGAAATGTAAATTGAAGGAGTTCCACCTTGTTTGTGTACTTTCCCCTTGGTTAACTTTCAGCAAATTACCCCACTGAGCACAGCAGGATTATGGGATATTGGGTGATTGGATATGAACACAACCTCCTCAGTAATGGAGAGGATCCATTATTAAGTCCCAGTGAGACGGTGCCAACCCCCAAACGCTCGTCACCCCTTTATCAACCTGTCCCCATCCTGATTTGTGGTGATCCAATCCTCCAGCAGCAGCCCTTATCTATTGGCAGTGACACACTGCGGTCAGTGTATCACCACACTTCTAACACTCGGGATTCAATTAGGCCGTGACGAGAGATAGCGCGGCCTGAGCGTCGGACTACAGATGGCTGATAAGAATCCAATCGGCCACAGTGTCAGGGTTTGGTAATGGAGGAGATGTTTGCCCGTCGAGGCCGGGAACGGGAACAGGAAGGGCAACATGAAGGACTCGCAGGAGTCTGGCCTTACCTGATAT
Source organism: Girardinus metallicus (assembly GCA_903067095.1). Lineage (NCBI taxonomy): Eukaryota > Metazoa > Chordata > Actinopteri > Cyprinodontiformes > Poeciliidae > Girardinus > Girardinus metallicus. The sequence continues at coordinate 88,538 of CAEGAE010050171.1, forward strand.
TTTATCTGTTTTTTGTTTTTGTTTTTGGTGTCTGAAATAGTTCAATTTATAACAAACCTTCTGTCGTTTATCTGCAGGAGAAACAGACAAATATATGGAAGGTGACACTGCTAGTGGGAATGGTGTTTGGTTGGAAATCCCACGTGAATGTGGCGTACATTCACGTTTTATCAATGAAAATGCATGAGTTGAGTTGAGTTTATCACAACAGCCTGAAGACTGAAGCCCAGGCTGCTTCTCTAACTCAACGACAGGCAGAGTGTGGTAAAAGCTTCCAGCTTCCCCTCTCTCTGCCTGGCCTTTATCTCACCAACTAGATTGTTATTGAACTAGAAATATGACTTAATTAGCCAGAGCATTACTCTGTGCAATCTGATTGCTGCTCTCAAATGGTTTCTTACTTCAATTGCAGCATTAGGAAAAGGGCAAATTATGCACATATGACCTCAATTTACCTCAGCATTGAAAGTGTGTGTAGCGCCAGCTTGCTCTGCAAACGCTGGAAGTCGGCCCTGTCCTTTCAGCTGCTGCAAATATTTAGTTTAGCTGCTCAATTATTTGAGGAGCGAACTGCAAACGGCTGGGTGTGAGGTGACCTTTGGAAGTTTCTTATTTTTGTAGCAGTGTCTTCAATTGTTTTTTGTCGTTTCACGTGATTTCACCTGCTTGCATAATCAAAGTGTCCGAGTGCAGGTAAAGGGAACGGAGGAAGATGCGCCGTGATGGCTGATGGCTTTACAAAGTCAAACGTCTTTCACATCCGTCGTGTTCAATCGGACTGACTCGTCGCAATCATCTAGCTGTTGGTGGGAGATGAATGAGGCTGAACAGAGGGAGCTTTCATCTGGATTTTTTTTGGTCATACATCACAAAAGGCTTGGAAGGAGCATGAGTGACAGAATTATCTGATGTTGAAATTATATGTTAATGGTGTCACATATTTCACAGAGTCAGCTAATACTAATGGATCCTGCAAAAGTCTCTTTTTTTATGCTAAAACCACATTATAGATCGACATAAAGTGGTGCAGAAATGGAGAGCAGAATGAAAATAAGTCTGAATATTTCGGCTTTTATTAAATTTTGATTGAATTAAACAACTACTTTTTTCGTCTCTTTAGAATATTAATCACAAATACTATAAATCAATCAAAACTTTAAATGCTAAAATCAGTATAAATCCAGCGTCATGAAGACAAAAGAACACAGACGGGTCAGAGTACCTATATTAACCTATATTAACTCTGGAGGAGTTGCAGAGATCCACAGCTCGGGTGGGTTGTCATGAAAACTCAATTGTAACCATGTGGAAGAACAATATATATGTTTAACACAATTAACTTAAAACTATCACTTCTGAATTTTTTCAATTCAGAAGTGATGGGAAGATGAATTCAGCTGAATATCAGTCAATTCTGGAAGAAAAACTATTTAGAGGTATCAAAAGACTTCTTGCACTTCTTATTTATGCCTTATTTTGTGTTGGTCCCCCAGATAAAGCTCCTGTAAATAATTTTCTGGTATGGATATATTTCAGGAGGCGTGAGCAGTTTTGCAAAGCACATTCTGATCTTTTTCTACATGGCAGAGACGGTGTCATCTCTCCCTTCTCCACTTCCTCATCTCAAAGCTCGTTTCCCTGATTCCCAAACAAGCCGAGACAAACGGCAGCGCCTTTAAGACTCGGGGACCGGCCGTTCGTCTTGTCTGCATTCAACAGACGGAGTCCAAGTCTTTGCCTAGAACGCCGCCTTGGGGCCGCCACCGAAGCTCTGGCTGCTCTTCTGTTTTTACTCAACATCACTGTGGGAAAAGACTGGATTACCGGGTCATCTGTTGAAAAATAGAAATTTACGATACTTCCATCTGCTTCTCAGGACAAAGTAGGATTTCTCTGCCTCAAGGAAGTTAATCATGGTATTAACTCTAGCATGTTATGATGTTCTTCTAACAGAAGTTGAGGGATGCCATCAAATGCGTTTTGTTCCCAACTGACAGTCAGAGATATTTTCCACAGTTTGCTGTGCATACACATCGCTGGACGTGTCTCCCTGCGGAGACGCTGACACGTCCCCTCGGTCCCGCATCCTGTCACTCACTCTGTCCCACGGAGGATCATTGTAGCGCCGTCGCTATCAGCACCCCTTAACCAGTTTACGGACATGAAAGCTTAGCGTCCTGATATGCTGTTTACAAATCCACATACAGCGTTGCGTATATCTCCTCTACCCTTCACCCTCCTCCTCCTCATCCTCCTGCTGCTCCCTGTTTGCCGCGCTGCAGAAATCCGACAGGGAAGCAAGCCAATTAGCGCCATCCGTTCCGCTCGCATCCTATCACTTAGTTGCAGAAAGTGCGGGGTTGAAAGGTTGTCACTGGTGGGCCATGCGGTGCAGAACTTAAGTCTCGACGTCAAATAAGAGAGTCCCACTGTTGGATGATTTCTGATGGATTACAGCTTTTATTGTGAACTCAGTTTCTCTCTTTGAGCTCTTGGTCTTTCAGTGCTAACTTCATGACGAGTCTCCTGCCTTTGACTCCTTAAAATGTTTGGGTTTTCATTTTCCATCATCTTGTTCTAACTGCTATCTGTTCATAGGCACTCCTTTATCACTCAATGTGTTTCTTTTCTATAATAATTAGGCAGCATCAAGGAGGAATCCATGGCTAAATGTTGTTTTAGTGCTGCTGGGGTAGTAACTCTTCCTGAGGAAGAGAGTTATCTGTTAGCTTGGTGATGTAGCTTACAGATGACAGAAAAGGTTTAAAAGAGCGACTTTTATTTCAGACATTCCTTCAGAGTTGAACAAAGGAGTATTAGTATGACAATTTTTGTTTAATTACAAGAAAGTTGTCAAAATATTAGCAGAATAAATACACAATTCTACCAAAGAATGTCTTACAATTACGAGAAAAAAGTAATTTTATTAAGAAATTAGAGTGCTCATAAAAATACTACTGAATTCTCCAAATATTAAGACTTACACAACTAACACATCTCCAAAACTTCTATACTTAGCTTTTCTGGATGAACTTTAGAGAACAGAGTTCATCTTTCAGGTTCTTAAGTAGCTCCAGATGATCTCCGCCAAAATATTTGCCTATGCTGTCTTTTTCTGAAATGCTGTTAACTTTACTTCCCTTTATCCGGTGGAACAAGACACACACCTTTTGCAAAACTTTACCTTGGATGACTAAACCAGGCCAAGAAAGTGTCACAGATAAGAAAAAAAAAAAAAAAGAAAGGATTGCAAGCAGACAAATCTTTGAATGAACCGTGTTTGTCACCTGTGTCGGTAGGCATTCCAAAATCCCTCTGACATGTTTGTGAGAAAGTATTAACGGTGACTTTAAGCTCTAATGGGAGTAAAATCAGGGTGGCAGTGTCTAATCCTACAGCTGGTTAAGACTCTGCAGGTGGATTTCTTCGAGTCAACATTTCATCCGACATTTAAGGACTCCTTGCTGTGCTGATATGAAGTGGAGGCTTCAACGGGAGATTTACTGATGTAGGTGTTGTGTAAAATATGCACAAGGTTATATATGTAGATGCATCCCACAAGGCAAATCTATCTGTTGTGCATCACTGTTCATCTCTTTATTCTAAATAATGCATGCAAGACATAACAATGGCTCACTAATCATGGCTGCCTTAAATACATATTCTTTAGGCTTCAAGTGGAGGCTTAGGGTAAATAGTCTCCCTGCTGGGGAGAATATCTGAAATACATGCATCGACCATGAGTATCTCACAAATGGTTGAAATAAACTCTTTATTTCAGTTGGGTTTAGATGTGAATGTTAAGACATACTGTGCATAAGGTTGCACAAGCAATTTATTTAACCTATTTTGTCTGTGCGATGCAATATGAGTTAAGAAAATCATCAAATTTGACCAAATTTGGACAAAGATTTGGATATCAGTCGCATTTTGAGATTAATGGTTAAAACACTGACTTTGCAGTCATGAAAGACAGAGGACAAGAGCGCCATTTTCAAGCCGCCTCAGTTCAAAATAATCATCATGTCTCAAAACATAAAACCCCTGCAGAAAAAGTTTTTTTTTTTTCTGCTCAACACCTACAAAATGCAAATTTTATCTTGCATAATAACAACAAAATGACGCACCATACAAATCTGCATCATCCAGATGTCACTTTGCTGCTCAGGTAGCTCAGATTTTTTGTGATTATGGCGCAAACATACACCGCTGCACTGTCTCATGTGTCCTGACAGCAGTATTATTTGTCTATGCTGTCTTTTCCTTGCTCCATAAAAACCTTTGCTGTAGTCTTGATTGTGTATTTATCCGCAATATTATCTTTAAGGCAGAACAGAGATGTTCACAGCTTTTTTTTTTTTTCCTCAAATCAAGTCTCAAATCTCTGATACAAACATTTTCCCATCAAATCCATGACATCCAGGCCAATCTCCGTGGGTTAGGAGCCTAGATCTACGTCTGTGAGTCTCCTTAGGCCCAAATTACCACATGAACAATTCATTACATTCCTTAAATCTTCTAAATTTTTGTACATATTCATCTCTTAATATTTTCTCCTTTAATTCTGCTAAAGGCTGCTTTATATTATTTTGAAACAGAAGTTTCTGTCACACAAAGCAATTAATCTGCTTTATTTAGTTGGCAACTTTAGAGAAATGCTTAGCTATTTTTCTATTTTTTTATATATTTTTGCTAAATTTTTGTTCAACAACTGTCAAAATCATTGAGTTTTTTTAAGTCTTCAAACAAAACAATCTGGTTTGGTGACTAATCCACAATGCAGACACGGCTCTTCCTTTGGTTAATAACTGTCTCTGTTATTCCAGGCCCTCGAGGTTGTCGTAGTTTTTGGCAGTAAATTCCCCAACTCTTTCACCCTGCCTCAAAATTGCTGCATAATGTTGAAAAACTGTTATCAGCGAGGCATGAATCACCCTTCATAGCGGAATAAAATGACCACCGTTTCCTTTTGCTCGCCATAATTCAGATTTGTGCAGACTTTTTCTTGCTGCAAGACTCCCAATGCCTTAAATATAAAAAGCTGCCAAGTGTTTATTTATTTATTTATTTTTAAGCCGTGGCTGAAAATGAGCTTTTACGCAGCAGAAGCAGCTTCCTGCGCTCACCATTGAGGCACAATTCTAATTTACAACTTTGCTGCGACGGCGCACAGACACAGCCGCTATCACTGTCAGCAGCCGCCGGAAAACAAATTAACTTTTTTTTTTTCTTTCCCACCCCTCCTTTCTCCGTTCAACGCGTTGGGCAGCTTTTCTGAAATGATGTGCAGGTTTATTGGTGCTGATGTGAGCTGTCAGTCAAAAATCAGAAGGGCGGGGGAATTGACGGTGAAGATGATGAGGAAATCCTCATGCATATATATCAGCTGATAAAGGGGGCAGTCACAACAACCCTCTACTCTCCGTTGCTTGAGCTTCTCTACATAAACCTCTTCCCATAGGAAGCTTTTATTTATTATTTTTTTTCTTTTAATACTATCATTTCTTCCTTCTTGATACCTGTAGGAGGTTTAGAGGCCATACGTTTTCTTTAAATTACCCGTTTCTTAGTCGAGCAAACTTGCAGCATTGCTCTGAGGAACACGATACCCTTATCTGTACTGAGAGTTATTGCCCTTACTGTAATTATCAAATGAGACAGTGAGACGAGGGCCTTCCATTTGTGGTGATCAGTTTTACGATCCATCACCTCCCCGTCGAGGAGTCGTGACATTTGAGTCGACCCCGAGGGACGGACCGTTCGAAGCGCAGACACATCCGTAACGGCTGGACGGCTTTCCGAGGCCAGCTGCACATCACTCACCGGCCAGTAAACAGGATTCATGTGGCCACAGGAAACAGTCGCAACCAATTAGCATGTGGCCCTACCTACCCACCAGGATATGTTCACTCATTGCAAAAGGAGGCGCCAGGAAGTGATTACACCTCTGGTATTGGTTCTGTCGCAACCAGCTGTCTTCTAGCCATGTGTGATGGATGGACTTCCTCTTTTATTTTATGTCTGCTAATGACGGACACATGCAAGAACAGACGTATGTTCTGTCTCTGTTCTTGCCCCTGAAATACATCCAAGCATGACCTCTGCTGTCCAGACAGAGAAGGTTAAGTGAGTCTTGTCCAAAGATGTGTGTCTCGCTGGGAAAAGCCAGGAGGCTAACCTTTTCGATGTCTGCTAGCAACACCCATCTGGAGCCGCACTGCCTTTTAACCAGTCTACAGCTGGAAAAAGGTTAGAAACTTTAAACTTTGGAAAGCTGCATGCGAGTTTCTTGCAAGCAAAGTGCTGGTATTATGTGTTTTGCTGTCACTGGCACTAATAGCAGTATTGTGTGACTCTACCCCCAAAGTTGCAGAGTCTGAGGGGCAGCACAGTCACATTTTGTTCTAATGCCTGTTTACGTAAAATGTCAAAATGTAATGAGTCCAGTCAGTGTGTTTTCATACATGATAGTGCAGTAGACTGGGTTCAATTGTGGACCAAAATTGCAACGTTTGTTACATTGTCATGAACCAAACCTTTTGAGCAACCTGTTTGCCCCACTTCCCTGTGATGGCGCTGCATCAAGAGCTACTGAAGGAAACGACACAAAAACCTCTGAAGAAGACATGAGCACAACTTCCGTCTTCACAAAATGTAAACAAAAATGTCGATGCATCAGACTTTAGGGGCTGTAGGATTTCACTTTCGTCTTTAGTAAAAGACCAAGAGCTAGCGCTAGATTCATGTAGAAGAAAGGTCACAGCTAGTTTCTGCCAACTGTATTTACAGTCCATACATATGAGGTAAGATGTACACAACTAAAGTGGGAGTATGAGACGTATAACCCAGTGGCCTTGTTAAATATTAACAGCTCCCCTGGTAGACGTGGGAATGGAAGTGGAAAGACAAATTGCTTCAGGGGGACAGGTTTTTATGTGTTGTTGCTCATATATGCTGCACATCAAAATGCAGACCATTAAAGAGGAACATATTTCACCAGACAGTGCATGGATGAAGCTGCCTTCTCGCAATTCAAACTACTCCTCTCCGTCCAGTGGACATCTCCATCCAGTCTACCTTTCTGTATTAATTTGTGTCAGATTTCCAGGTTTGCTTAGCTTGGTAAAAATCATCTTCTCGTTCTACATTTTGCTTCGTACAGAGGGATCTGGACCCTCAGCTAGTGAGACATGATTGTTTCCTGGAGCTGGGGAATCTGTTGAAATGTTAAACAATTACATCTGATTTTACCCAATCTCTAACGTTTGGATGCCGAGCTGAACAACATTTTTGCCAGTGAAAAACTTATTAAGCATTCCTGTTGATTAAATTTTAATTGCTCAATATTTGGCGAGCATGCACTGGAAGGCTTTGTCCACTTCCATTTCTGCCATTGCTAAAACTGACAGGCTGACTACAACTCTAAAACGATGCGGAAAATGGACGTCATCGTTCACAGCTTCTCCTTCGTTGACTGATTGGCCTGGTTGAAATCAATCCAGCTCAATGGGAGAAATCCCAGATGGAGTATTGAATGGAAATGAGAATTGAGCGGAATTGCGTAGGAATGCAGTGGCCCGGCTAAGGGTTCTGAAAATTCTTGTATGGAATTTGATTTGATATTTTCCAAAGTAGGAGTGAGAAATGAAAACAGTTTGGAAAACTATTTCTCCATCTCATTGTCTAAAAGATCCAGCCCTCCTTTCATCCATATATTGTTTATCTATCCAGCCACCTGTTGTTCCATCTTTCAGTCCTCACATTCTACCCTTCTTGCATCCTTTTTTACGTCCAGCCTGTTTTTCCGTCCATCCACAATGTAGTTTTTGCAGGTTCTGTTCTTAAAGTTTGGCCACTCCAACAGAAATTTACTGTAATATTGTATAATTAGAGTTTGAAAATTGTCTCAAAGGCAACTAAAATGTCTTGAAATTTGGAAAAGTATAGAATTTTACTTTGGAAAAATATGTAAGAACCAGGGCTCTCCACATCCCTTCTTCCCCACTTCCTCGCGTCTAATTCTTTTATCGCTTCTTTTGTCTGACTGAAGTATCTATTCTCCAGGGACTGGCCAGGCGTTGATTAAGACAAGCGCTCCATATCCGCCTCCAGTTCCCCTGGGAACAACTTGCTGTGCATTCGTACCTGTCTGCCTCAATCTTCTCTCCTCTAGGCGTTAAATTAGACTAATTTAGAGACTATATTAAAATGATTCCCTTCCCCTGTCTGCGATTATGATTTTGGCTACACCAGTGCTTCTTTGGCAAGGGAAATTAGGCAAAAAAATGTTCACATAGAGAAAGTGTATATATCTGAAAGTGTTTAGTCTAATTTTCCAAGTCAGCTTTCCCTGTATTTTTTAGATGGTAAGATAAAAACCAGCAGATATATCTTTCACTCCCATCTGCCTTCTTAGATCTTTACATTATTAATACCGTCTAAGTGAAGCTTTTTTATCTACGATTAGCATCGGGTGGCTCCAGCTGCAGTTTCTCTTTTTCTCCCCTCACCCCCAACCCCACGTCTTAACCAAAGCTCATATCTATTAAAGGAAGCCGATTTGGGTCCAATTGCCTGTGCATATGGAGAGGAATTCAAATGAATAGGTTTAATTATGCCTAGTGGGGGAAACTCGCAGGCCTGCTGGCAGATCTGCATTATCAAGCAAAGATCAGGCTTCTTTTTAAAGAGGTGCAGACTTGCTTGTGTTGTTGTCAGTCAAAGCCGGCTTGCAGAGGCCCTTTGTGACCTTGTTGTTGGGGCCGACATTCCTCATGTAGCCCGATCCTCGGTTCAACAAGGAAATCGCACCAATATTAAAGAGGGAATGTCATTCCGTCTATTTGGAGCTTGAAATAGTTTCCGAGCAGCACGTTGCCAGTACAGGAGGAAGGCGCTGTTACATCACAGCTCTCTGTTGTGTTAGTCTTTGCTTCTCTTTATGTCTGACTCTCCTTTTTTCCATTTTTTTTTTTTTTTTTTTTACTTCTTTCAGCCCATTCTCACAGCCTCCGTCTTTTTCTTTACAGGAAGCTCCGCTGAGATAAGTGTGCTCTTCTCCAAATACACGCATAGCAATCTAATTACTGTGATAACATTTCTGCTTGGCTGATTAACTGTTCTCTCTGTGCCTCTGAACGTAGCTGCATTTGGTTCATATATTCCTAAGCTCCTTACTCCGCCCCAGCCGAGCCGCGCTCTCACAGGAGCTTTGCCTCACCAATCCGTCTCTCTTGTGTTCTCTCATCTTTCTTCCTTCCTCGTCTGTTTTCTTACTTGCTGTCTTTTGCATTCATTGTCTAGAACGGATGGAAATTCGGCAAGCTATCTTCCTTATGACATGCTCATTTAATTCACTTTGTTCCTGAGTCATTCTTTTCTTCTTTCTTTTTTTTTACACTCTTTCTTTGTGTTTTGACTCTCCAAGGCAAATCAGCCTGTTTTCTCATTTGCTCTAAACTACCTGCTGCCTCCTCCTTTCTAAAGAGCATCAAAAGTAACTTGGTATTGTCTTTGATGTTTAGGTGTTCAGCTTAAAAACATAGTGCTTTTAATTGTTAAATCAATCAGATAGAAAATAACCTTTTGTGAAAATACAGATTTTGGCAACAGTCAGCTTGAGTTAGGCTTTTAAAGGATAATAAGAATGTTGTGTGTAGAGTGGAGCGACACGCTAGTTAAAATCCAATGTTCCTGCAAACTGCCTGTATGTGCAATCTGGATGTTTGTGTGCAGCGTACACTAAACTAGTTTAAATTATGTGAAATACAAACAATCCTCAAAAGCTGTAAAAAAAAAAAAAGATGCTTTGCACCAGATTTAACTTAAGCTAGTTTCCATCTGTAGTGCCTGAGCAGATGAGTTAATAGAAGTTGAATATCATAAAATATACATTGAAAGTTTCCATATATATGTGAAAATACCCAATGCATGAAAATACCTCCTTGAGTCTCATAGTGGGTTGTTTCTTTATTTTTGTCTACTTTTGGCATGAATTGTTGGACTATTTTGTTGCCAGCGCAGTGGCAGGAACCCATTCGCATTGTAACCACGGTGGAAAAAGTGATGCAACAACCAGCGCAGCAAACAGGACCCAGATGTTCTGCCATTCTGTTTATGAACCACTTGAACCAATTGGGGAAATGTCACGGTCCTTATGGAGAACCACATTCTGGAAGTTTTCTTATCGTACTTGTGGTTTTAGGAACTTGGGATGATTTGAGCTTCGTGATATAGTGCATTATTCTGCTGGAGGTAGCCGAAAGAAGACGTGGTCAGAACGGATGTAGAATGGTGGGTTGTGATGTTCAAACCAAGCTCAGCTGACAGAAAATGGTTTAAACTGTTCAAAAATATCTCCTGTATAGTTAAACCTTGAACTCAACTCTTGATTTAAAACTGATTCGGACCTTAACATATGGAGTTACTGCCACCTGATTGTCTGATCTGCTGTTTGTCACAACGAAGTAGAAGGTGAACCTGTATATACTGGGTGTGTATATATATATATATTTTTTTTTTTTATTTATGTATTTTTTTCTTCCTTATAATGCTTACTCTACCTTAGCAGCAGACACCCTTCTCACATTCTCTGCTGCCCACTGACTCCCTGCTCCACCAGAAACTAGAGCTTCTTAAGACGGCACAGAAGCACACATCTTTAATCTTTTTGTTACAATTACAGTGAACAAAGAATATTAAAAATAGAAGAGAGGTGAAGATTTACAAGGTATTTATGATGCTGTTTATTCTCCACAAATGAGCAACTTAGCTTCAGGATGCTGTTGGACTTGGTTTTTAGGTAAAGTCTTGCTCTTGTGCTCTCTCCTGCTCTTTTCCCTCCTTCCCAGAGGGCTAATTGCTCAGGTCAGCTTGGTGACACCACAGCACTTGGCTAGCTGTGATCTCAGTTACACACAGAGCCTCATTAGAGCACAGTTAACTGTACGCATGCCACTTCTTCCTCTGCGCTCCTACCCAAACGAGAACGGCAGTAGCTGTAGTTATTATCTAGACTCCTACCAGTGCTTTATTTCGCAGCAAGTTTCCCGAGCAACTGTTTGATTCTGCACAAATTAAAGTTTTGATTTGGCAGGATACATCAGTGGAAATGTAAATTGGAATTGGGAGGAATAGAAAAAAAAACGAATGCTATTGAAAATCAAAATCAGCACGTCCTTTGTGAAAGAAAGCGTGATTATTCCGCACGTTTTACAGGTAGTAAAGTTATTGAGGGCATACATCATTATAGTGACATTTCTTTTCAGTTATATCTGGGCTTGTCACTCACAGCATGCATTGACCAAAACTGAGAAATATATAAAAAAAAAAAACATGAAGAAATAAAAAATGAGAAAACAGATAAAAGTTGCTGCAAACTGAAGATGTTATGTTGGAGACATTAAACTCCAGTATTAATTCATGATCCAGTGTCCTCCCAAGACTAAAGTAGTAATTATGTACTATATTCTCCACTGAAGTAGAGGATGTTGAAAGAAATGTTGTCTGAGAGCGTTTATTTAGAGACTTAACAGACCGGCACCCTACAGAGAGAGTTTAAGTGCTCTTTTGTGGTCCAAGTCTGCGATGAGACAATTACTTGTGATTAAAAACTGTAACACAAGAGTTCAAGAATTCAGCCAGAATATTTCATATTCCGGAGTCACGTAATAATGATGCACATCTCTCGTTTGTCCTCTTGATCAGTCCATGCTCTACGCATGAAGGTTTTTACTACATCACCTCCCTGCTCAAGCTGTTAGTTGTGGCTGCATGTTGCAGGTTTGGACTTTTCCTTTCACTAAATTCAACATTGTAATTGTATCATAATCCTAGGATTAAAAGTTGTTCAATGGGTGAGAAGACGTTTATCCTCTTCAGCTGTTTATTTTTATTGAGATTTTCTATTTTCCTGCATTGTAAACTTTTCTAGCAAAAGTGCTCACTCCATCCAAAAACAACTGGGAATCATTTAATTCTTTTAAGATTTTTTTTTGTCTTTGTGCCTTTAAATCAAAAAAGATAAATTTAAAACAGTATCTGAGTACTGATGCAGTTGAACCATCGTCTCTTTCCTGGGCTGCTGAGGTGATACTGGGGCGACAGCAGGGGAGTCAGGATAATGACAACAGAGACACACTAATAATGGTTCCTAGTAGCTCCTGTGAGCATATTAAATGGGGCACCAGATCAGCCTGACTCACTCCAAACTCCCTATGTCCCACTAATGAGAGTTTGATGGAGTAGTTGTGTAGGTAGATGATGCTAAGCTAATGAGATGTCCTATTCTCTGTTGACTGTGTGCAGCTCCCTGCAGAGTAGCCAAGTTGATGTATATAGCTGTCTTCTCCAATGTTACCAAGAAATGAAAGCAATGTTTTTTTATATAAATTAATTTATTGCAGCTCCTGTATTCACAGCCTTGTTTTCATACATGTGGCCGTTTGTGTCTGTATGTGATTTTGCCCTTTTATCGTGAGACGCTACAGGAAATTAACTGTCAGATTTCTGAGTGACAGAGAAAAGCCCGACTTAATAAGCCAAGGAATGATTTGTGAGAAGGTAATAAAAAAAGTGAACACAGAAGGAGAAAAGGAAAGCATTGCGCCGTCTTTAGCAAACGGTGTGAAAACGGGGGACTCTTTGGTGATGAATAAGTGATAAGGCGATGGGAGAGTGGGGGATTTCCACCTCTCATGGCAGGTATGTCTCTAATTGGATGTCCCACCCCCATTCCTTGTCTCCCGATAGACAATACAGTGAGAAAAAGAGCCTTTCCTAATTAAAGCCGTTATAATGACGAGTCCAACTGTAGACCTCTGCTCCCTCTGAATGTTGATTACGGAGCTGTGTACAAGATAAACCTGAGGATTTAGTCAATCACTTCTTTTTTTATTTTTTTTCTTTCTATGTTCATTAATTCTCCATCGACTTTGAATAGAGCTGATGTATTTTTCTATTTTAATGATTTCTATATGTTTGAGGTAATTGGTAGTCTGCTTTGGGCTGCAGCTTTATGTGGGAGTGCTTAAATCAAAATAGTCCCAAGTGGGAAGAAAGAAAAGAAAACATGCTGCAGCAGCGCCCACACTGACACTATGTGTCTCAAGGAAGAAGTGAGGTTTATAACATTAACATTAAAGCTGCAAGGGCTTAGAGAAAAATAAGAACAGATGTTACAGCTTTAAAATTCCTAAAACGCCTCAAAGATCCAAGTACAAATGTAATGGATGCCAGTTTTACTTAAAGTGACACTACACAGATTATATATATATATATATCAAGCTTGGAATGCCAACTTTGACTATACATTTATTGGAAGGACAAACTAAAACAGAATGGCACGGATGAAGCAGTGTAAATGGGAATAGTGTGATATTGTGCACACAGGTGTTGGAAACCAAAACTGTGGATGTTTGTACTGCCAGAATGGAGGCAACCAGAAAACATGAAAATTAGCATTAGCATAACCGATCACAGCATGTTGGAGTAGCTCTGTTACATTGATTCTGATTCGTTCCTTTTGTAAACATATGTTCATATTTTTTTCAGTTGAGGTGTTGCATATTTGGAAAATTATTCCCACAGCCTGCTACTGCCACCACTGTGTTTCACTGAGAACATCTTCTGTCTTGTCTTTACTTATATAAAAGGAGTCTCACATTTCCTCCAATTATTAAGAACCGTCTTTATTTTGTAATGATATAATGAAATACTGAAATCTGAAAAGGAATCAGAAACTGTAGCATCATCTGAAGAACAATACTTTGATTTGACAGAGCGTCTTTGTTTGTTTTTTGGCATCAGACTTGGCTAAACTCTGAATCAACACCAGCTAATCTGGTTCACTGCCTCTGTTTGCTTTCTCGCTGTGGAAAAAAATAACCCATGTGCAGTGTGCGTACCTGACCTGTGTTTGACAACAATGACCCACACAGGCAGGAGTGAAGCGAATATATGATCTGAGAATAACACTAATTGGTTTGCAAGATGCTGCAGGGCCAGCATGGCGTCTCTGTCCGGGTTTCCGCTTGGCCAGGCTGCGCCGGTTAGCATTCAGGCCACGTTTCCGCCTGTAGCTGTAATGAGAAGTGCCTCGCTGTTAATGAGATAAACACAGACATTAGATTGGCTCAGCAGGAGCTCGGAGGGAAGGGGAGGAACGGAGATGTGGATTTGGAGGAGGCAACGTGGAACGAGGATGGGGAAATATGAAATATTAAGCAGAAAAAGGCTGAGTTAATTTACTGTGAGTGTGAAGTATAGCTTCATTATAACTTCTCTGGAGGTGATGAGTACATTTCAGCTGCAAAATGAGAGAATAAGCACTTCAAAATGATCATGATAGTTTATGAAAAAAAGAGCACAACACTGGAGCTCAGCAGATATTTCAAAACAACTATTGAACTATTGAGCTGGAATGAGTTTCTCTCTCTGTCTACATTTGAATGGATGTGTCAACATTTAAAAACTGGATGCAAGGTGCTTGATGTGAGCACCTTTCATTAGCATCTGCAAACTCCAGGGAAGGAAGAGAGAAACAAAAAAGAGAGAAAGGAAAGAAGGAACAAAAGAAATCTAGAGAAATATAACAAAATGCTAAAACACAAATTTTACCAAGTGTTTTTGTCTAGTTTCTAGAGCAAATATGTATAGGTAGAAAAAAAGGAGTAGGATGGAAGGAAAGACCCAACTTTTAGATGATGGGGTTGTCTACAAGAGTGAAAAAACAAACATCCAATAACATGTTTTTGTTGTCCATATGGATCCAGAGCTAAAATATCCTAAAATCAATCTTCAGATTTCTTTTTTCCTGGGTGACGTTTACTTTACATCAGTTATCATGAAAGTGAGTTACACAAACGTGACAAAAGATGAAAAAAAAAACACAATAGAAGAAACAAATGATTCCAAATGTGAGATTCTTCTTCCGTTTTGTATGTCAGAGTCACAGAGTGTCACAAAATTAACAAAATTGTTTCAGTTGCCTTTCTTTGTGTCATGCAGGTTTGGTAAGAAGAAGGAGGACAAGAGCAAAGATCCGTCGAAGGGATCCAAGAACCGACTGGAAGCGCTGAGCGAAGAGGAGCTGGACAGGATTCCTGACAGCAGAGAGGGGTAGAACGCTCTCACACACTGTGTGTGTTGGGTTAAAACACCTTTACAGACAGGAAGTTTCTGAGCTCTGAAGCTCTCTGATTACTTGATGAGTTTTGAGCTGTCCCACTCCTCTTCTTCACTACATCACCTATAAGAGGGTTTAATTCTCTGGCCTTTTACCTCTCCAACAGCAATGAGCCCCGTTTTGCCGATGCCTACTCTGGGTACGCCACCCCTGACCAGGCCTCGCTGCCGAGCATGGAGGACGACGACAGCGACCCCAACTACGCCCGCATCAACGACTTCCGCCAGCCGCCCTCGCCGCTGTCGCTGAGCCGCACGCCTTCCCCGGCGATACCACGAGGGGGGCCGATCCAACCTCAGGCCTCGTTTGAGGACATCAATGGACTCTACGCCAAAGTGAACAAATCCAGACCGCCGCCCCAGCAGCAGCAGCAGCAGCAGCAGGCCACTCCAAACAGGTGAGAGTTCGTCTTTTTACCTACACTGAGCATGTTGTGCGGTTTTTCCTGCTGTTATTGTACAGTGTTGCTTTTGCACATCCTCTGCGTAAGAGCGAAAACAAAAGGTCACATTCCTACATGCACGGTCTGCTGAGCTGGATGAATGCATAAAACATGAGGCCAGCACACTTTCACAGCAATGCACGGCATGATTTATGCAAACTTCAAATATATATTGTCAAAAATGAGGTATTTTTTCTGCAGAATGACTTAATAAAAAAAAAACTACGTAAAAATGCATCAAAGTGAACAGATATGCACATAAAAATGAAAGTTCAGTACAAAGTGTAAAATAATTCACTTTTACAGTCTAGATCCTTCATAATTTCTTTTAGTTGTTCCATGAACTATTCATACTTATTGAGAGAGAGAAAGGGAAATAATACACAATCACGTAATATTACCAGAATAAAAGCGCAAAAATAGTAGAATGAAGTAATAATTTAATGACAACTATGTCACAAAAAAATGTAAATCAGGGTAGTTGACCACCTTGTGAAGTTATGGGTTAGCATTGGTTTTATGAATAAGACATATTTAACCTTTGAACACATCAGCATCAAATTATTATCGGTAGCAAGACTTTGAAACAATTATGTAAATTACTGTGTCTATTTCGAAGAAAGAATCACAGACTAGACGAGCCGGTTGCCATGGAGTACAAGAAGCTGAGCATCCTGGTGATTTATGAATATTAAATCCACTGTTCAGACATTGCTTTTTTAATACTTTTACCCAAATTTCAGCTTAAATAGCTCCACGTTGCTATGTCAGAAAGGAACAGTGGGATGTTTCAAAGTAATTTAATGATAAAATCAATTGATTTGAGGAAAGAAAAACCTATTATATAGTGAAATATTGGATGTCACAGGACTTCATTTTAAGTCTAACAAAGGTTTCAGGCTTGCAGACACGCTGCTTATTACTGCTGAGGGTTTTGAAACCTTAACTTGCAGCTACTCTTGTATATGAGCGAGGAAAAAGACGAGGAAGCCCACCGAGGATTCTAATGCAAATTCATAATTTCCTGTGTGAAATAATACAGGCCACATTAAAACTTCCCTCAACTTAAACTCCCTGACAGAAACGACTATTGACTTGCAAATCAAACGCTAAGCCCCAGACGCCCGATCTCATCCAGAAATAGACGATTCAGAAAAAGAGGGAGAGAGAGAGATGGGGCTGGGCGTGGGGAGGAGACAGATGGGAATGGAAAGAAGCAACAGACGGAGGGAATGAGAGACAACAGAAAGCTGGAGGAAAGACGAAGAGGATGCAAGATGCGAGGCAGAGTAGATTCAGGAGAAAAAGAAGAAGTGACAAAGGAGTAGATGCAGATAAAGAGGAGGGGGGATAATTAGCCACAGTCTAGCAGCCTGACAGATCTGTTAAACCACTTTAGCTCTCATCCACTATTGCTGGCTACTTCATTTCCAGCCTGTTTTCTCCCCGTCCTCCATTTCTCCCTCGTACTCGCTCAGTTTCTGCGGATGTGTCTCCTATCTGGCTCTCCCCCTCGCCGTTGAAACAGGGCGGCTTCAAGCGTCAGCGTGATGGATGACGAACACTCTTTAGCTTGTTAACTCCACACGTATCAGCGTCTCTAGAGACAGAGATCTTTAATATTAAATTAAAAGACGGTGACTCCGCGCGGGTTTTCTAAAAATAAAACCAAACAGTGCTGAACGAAAGAGGGGTTTAACCGTTTTTATTTGGCATTCAAGAATAAAGACAATAATTGTGGTGGTGCAAAATGATGCAAAGGATTTGAAATGACACCAAATAGGAAAACTGAGCTGCAGCTTTTCCTCACTGGAGGACCTGAAGATAAAAGTGCGAACTATAAGTTTTGGGAAGGAAACTTTTCATTTGTATCACTTTCTGATTTTATTCATAGGAAATATTGAGCAGTAAGCATTGTTCAATCACTATAAAGTGAAGCATAATTTTATCCTTCACATTTACCCATGAGTGTGTTAGATTGGCAGCCTTCTCTTTGATATTTATGAAGTCATTTTTAATGAGAGATGCATAAAAATTCATTCATAATTCTGTATTTAAATGAAAAGTTTGCCAAAAATATCGTATAAGGGTAAATTATGTCTCTGATGTCAGGTATAAAAAGACTTTTACAAATGTATTTCTACCATTTATTACTTTTAAACAATGTTATCTAAAACTTTCCTTTTTCTTGTTTTGATTTCAAAACGTATAGAAAGTTTAGACGTATATCCATCCAAAAAAGTGTCTCCTGTAAAGAGCCAAATCTGCTCATTAAGAGGGACAATAATCCAAAGTGCAGCTCCTCTGAACGGCTTAAACAAAGAATAAAATCCAAGCTTAGGAGTGGCCTAGTCATAATTCCAGGCTTCAATCAGATTCAGATGTTGAGAGGTGGCCTTAAACAAGAGTCTCTTAAAGTGTCATAAATCCCTTAAAGCACCCAATAAGTCACACAGTCAGAAATAGACGCTGCCACCAACATGTACTATATTGGGTAAGAAGCCTAGCGTAGCCTAGCAACAATGCTGTGTGCGGTCTGCCGTTTTTAACCACTGCAGGACAAATTACAGCTTGCCGCTGATGTACTGTAAATTTATGCAAGCCTTTTACATCTCTGGTTGACCTTATGGTCCACCAGTAGTCTGCTGCAGGCGAGCTTTTCCTTTCACATCTTACAGTTTTAATGATATAGTTGCAAATGTGCTCATTAAACATGTAGAAGATGGCTGGTGAACGCAGCCCATCTTTGTTGCTAAATGTGCCTCTGCATCAGTGCGCTGATTGCCTTTGCCTGCAAAGTTTGACTAACTGAAACATGTTGGCACCCCCTCTCGTCCCCCCCACCCTCTTCCCTCTCAACAGTGAGTGGACTCGCAGCTCTGTCTTCCTAATTTACTGTCAGACATTTTCATTAGGCCCTCAATGGCAGGTGTGTACGCTGATGAGCGTCACATTTGATTAGAGCTTTGCTAGAGGCTGACCTGTGGAGAAAAAAGGTTGGCTATGCTTGTCAAATTTTATTAGCCAGAAGGCAGTCTTTGTAGCTCGAACAAGCGAAAAAACGGGAAGATGAGATGAAAGGGAAGCGAGAGAGCGGGAGGTTAGAGTGCAGAGATGTGAAGGCACGTGAGAGATGTGTTGCTAAAGCCAGAGAAAAGGAAGCCCAAGGTTGGCTTGTCGGCTCCTTAAGTGACACATCTGGGAGCACGTTTCCGCATTTCCGCCATGGTTCAAGCGATGGCAGCAGGATTACATGCCTCTAAGTTTACCTGACACCGGCAGGAAGTAGGCATCTTAAATCACTTTGGACAGGTGTGACTAATTACTGAAATATTATCAGACAATGCTACACAATCCATAAGACGCTGATTTGTGTGATTTCACAGCTCTTCAGGAGAAAGTGTCACTGGCATCTATACGGAAGCTAAAAGATGTTAGCAAAAGGTATATTGTTGTTTTCTGCCAGGCCGCCTCAGCCTGAGGACGAGCGGAAATGAAACGCTCACTTTACAACAAGATGTCATCAGTATTGGATGCACGTTAAGCTCCACTCGCCTTTTTACTCATGTTCTCTCATTTCAGCTTGCAGAGTTTGAAAGTGTTCTTTCCAAAAACACATGTTTTATATGGTTTCAGGCGCTTTTGGTCATGTTTTCTGGAAATAGTTGGGTAGTGTGAAGTGACTACTTGAATTTCCGAGACGGAATATTTGCATGCAGCTGTTGCTTCAGTGGTTCAAATCAGTTTATTTTTTTACCTGTTTCTCACTTAACCATTATGGCCTGCAGTTCTGCTTACATGCACAGGGATTTATAAACAAAGATGGGTGATGAGGAGCTTTGATTACTGTCTACATTGATTTTAGACTTAATTCTCTGTTGTTATATACCTTAAAGAATCAGTGAAGTATCATTTTTGGTTTAGTTGGGTAATCAACTAGATTCTATAATGCCTTGAAACCTAGCGACAGAAGCAGTATCATCATAAATAAGCATCCTTTGTTTTACACCAGACAGTCCAGGAATGTTTTTTGCTTAAAAATTCCAAATTTAGCCTCATCACACCAAAGTAAACGATTCCCTTTAAAGCCCCCGAAAGGTTAAGCAAACTCCAAAATTTTGAGTTTGTGATGGTAGAACAGAAGATGTTTTTATGTCATGCTCACTTGAAATGGTGGCAAAACACATTATATGTATCTCAGGACAGCAAGAAGTTAAAAAAGTAAAGTAAAAACAGAAAAAAGTATTGGTTTAGTTATACTATAGAGGGACTCCAGGGTTATTGATGATAGATTTTACTAAAAACTATTCTCAACATAACAGTAATAATTAAATTTAGACATTTTTTGGTGAAGTCATGACAGTGCAAAAACATATTATACTTCTTCTATTATTGATGATTTGTGTAAGTATTAAGAATTCTTCCTCTTTTTGGATTTAGGAGTTAGAGCTGAAGGAAGTAAAATCTATTGGGTTTTCAAAAAGTTTGTATGAACCAGACGAACTGTAGCCAGGGATAATGTGGACAGTTCAGCAAGGCAATCAGAACATCTTTTAAGCTTTGAGCTTCTCTGAGTCGCCGTCTAGCTCCAGTGTTGCACCAAGAAGTCAGACAAACCTCACCGTTTGATGTGAGGGAAAATCCAAGCCCAAACCTTTTCCTCAAATCAGCCGGCCACAGCCTGAACACGTCGCTAAATCAGCCAGCAGCAGCGCATGCTTCCTAATTAGTCTGCCCTCACACAGCCTCGCACCGCAGGATAGGAGGCTTTACTCAGACTTTCTCTCACAAAACTGTCACTTTTATTCTCACTAGAGATAGTTTTGTCTTCTGGTCATTTATAAGGCTCCTGTGTTGGTTTTTATGTTGTGT
The DNA here is from genome assembly GCA_903067095.1 of Girardinus metallicus. NCBI lineage: Eukaryota > Metazoa > Chordata > Actinopteri > Cyprinodontiformes > Poeciliidae > Girardinus > Girardinus metallicus. Next base: position 109,036 of record CAEGAE010050171.1, read on the forward strand.
TTTTTACCTTCTTTCTCTCGATATTTGACGTCAATCTATTGTCTGTGCCAGTTATTCTGCCTAGTCAGACAAACTTATGTGATCAAATAAATGATGCAAAAATCAGTTATTGGATATAATGCCAAATACTATTTTATTACACCGGTAATCATTGCTGTGATCAGCCTGTGGGTCTGCTTTGGTCCGCTCCTAGTAAATCTCCTCCAAACTCTTGTACAGATTTTGCTTCACAAACCCGAAACCTTTCCTCCAACTAAATTTTCCACTGAGATGTTTGGCTACATCTCTTTGATAAAAGGCTGAATTTATGGCATTCAAGCAAAACAAATATCACATTGTGAGAGAGGAATTTTACTATAACTTTTACTTCTTTGAATTGTTGTTGAAATAAATAAAATTTGTAGTAATATTCTAATTAACTATATAAGAAAAAATGTGCAGATGGGTGATTGGACACACCAGAATGCACTCGTTCAGCCATCAGTGCTTCTTCACGAACCTCAGCCACCTCCAAAATCACTCTTCACTAACGTTTTATCCAGAATCAGCCTCTGTCCTCTGCCATTAATATGATAATATTTGCCGTTGTCAGTGATGGAGGCTGCTGCGTAATGAGATAATTACAGTGTTGTTTCATTTGGAGAGCGACACAAGCGCTCAATCAAAATGGCAGACCTAATTACGAGCCCAGGGATTGGCTAATGGGATCGTTGGAAGACGGGAGGCGTCGAGAAAAAAAAAGGGGAAAAAAAACAAGACAACCTTCATCTATTCTCTGAATCTGTTTGTTTGTGTGGAGGTGATACTATTTGGTAAATTTAACAGATAAATAAGACAAAAGCTTCATTTTTATGTGTAGGTTTTTGTGCCTAACAGCCAGGCTGATGACCGTCGGTATGCAGCAGAAAAATCTGCACAGGCGTTTCACTGCAGCACAGAAACTTTAGAGACTTGCCCCCTCTTGGCAGAATATCAGGGCCGAGTTTTGTGCCAACAGATACCCACACAGGCTCGCGCACACACACAGAGATTTGTGCAGCATGGGAGCAACACTTGGAATATAAACATAGTGGCTCAGAAGTTTGAGTGACTCAGCCCGTCCGTCCCCAGTGAGACGACTGGAAGACGGGCTGCATGGAGTGAGCGTATGTGCGCGTGGTGAGAAGCACGTCCTCGCCGAGTGTCCCGCATACCGAATGAGCTCACGTACAGATACACACTTTTATACAACCTTGAGATTGTAGTCGTGCAGAAAAACACACTCTCGCGCAGATTTGTTAATTAAAGACAGGGTCGCCGGAGAGACTTAAGCATGTAGGCGATGTACTTCGCTAATGAAGCTCTGTCTGCCTCACGCCTCAGCTCTTCCTCCCCACTGGTCAATATCTGCCAGACTATTGGAAGTGAGGTTTGGTGTTTATCAGGCGGCGTAAAGCTGTCCTGATTGGTTGTTCTGGGTTTTACAGACTTTGTTCTTGATTTGGATAGTTTGTTGTTTAAATGTTTGTTCTGATTGATTCAGTTCAAATATTTTATTTGTTTCCATTTATATAGATTCCAGTTTGATTCCAATATAATATTCTGATTCAAATCCAGTTACAGTCAAGTTGAGTCCAATTATAATTCAATACAGTAAAATTTACTTTACTTTTTAATGTTGAAGCGATTAATCGCACAAATTGTGATGAATTAATTATTGAAATGATCAACTAATTGAGTAATCGATTAATCGTTAACTGGAGTATACATACTGGAAAATGGCCAATTCCTAAAAGAACAACACACTAAGACCATTAACTAAGCCCAAACTGCACTAGAATAGATGTGTTTTGCATTTAAGAGTAAAAAGAAACTTTGTGAATATGTTCTTCCAAAAACTCCTCAAGTGGCATCAGTTTCAGCTTCACCTGGATCAATTTCTGCAGCAAAAAAATAAATTGAATTACTTGTTTCTTTGTAAACAAATCATTTTAATGTCTTAATACATTTCTAATATTGTTTAAAAAAGGCATAAGTGACAAATCTGCAGACTATGCCTATTTAATCAGATTAATCACCAAAATTAATCAATTAGTTGCAGACTTACTTTATCTAGAAATAATTTCTTTCACTACATTATATAGAAATGTAATGAAAGAAATAATTGCAAACAACTTCTGAGAGCAAATTATGAATGTCAGTCAGCCGCTATTTTTCCCTCAGCCACCAGTATACCCAGATCAGAGACTGGGATTGTGTTCGCTCAGGTGTGTGCTGTTTGTTGATGGCTTTGTGTGTTCATGTGTGTTCATTCCCACCCTGGTTTATGCTTGTACTCTGACGTGCGTGAAGCTTATCTGGCATTAAGGTCCAGTGAGCATGATGGTGATGTTTTTCTTTAAGTTTTGTCCCCATTCTGTCCTGTTCTCATCACTACAGCAGTACTTCCTGTTTTTTAGGGTTTTATCTATGTATTTATTTACTTGTGTTAGCCTAGTCTGACTGGAGTGGTTTTAGTGTTTATTTGCTACCGTTTCTCTTCCATTTTCTCCACCGGGTTTTCTGTCAGGTGTAGAAATTTCTCTTCAGGCTGTCCTCTGAATATTCTGCCTCTCTGTGCTGTCAGCGGCTGTTGCAGCTGAGAAAAAGACAACCTGTCAATGTAATGAAAGTGTAAGCCTCATATGCTTCCTCTTTGACCTGCTTTTACTCTTTAACTTCAGCCTCCACAGCCTCCAAGTCTTGATTTATCATCACCTCTTGCGTCTGCCTAATTGTGATGTTGCCTCCTTCTCTCCTCAGCGATCAGCGGATCCAGGGATTGCGTAGGGAGTACCAACAGGCCCGAGCTGCTCCGGGTTACGAGGAGCTGGAGGCGGCGAGACGCAGAGTTCTGGAGCATGACCCAAATCGGGTGAGTTAGTATACTATTTTTTCTTTCCTCGAGAAGCAGTGCACTATAACGACAGACTGCTTGTTGCCTCTCTTAAGCTGCAGAGCTAAGTGTCCCTGAACCGTCATTGATCCAGCCTGAGGAATCATTTGATTTACTTCTTTACACTCGCAAACTCAGCATACTCAGCATGCGAATCGATAGCCATTTATCACCCATTTTAAACAAGGGTTTTTTTTACGGTCAGCCTAAAGATGCAGAAAATCACACTTTGATCAAATCAGATGCTCTTCATCTAAACCTCAGTGATCTGCAAAGGCGTTTCTGCCCAGCTGGATTCATTTATCTTTTAGTAATCCACCTGAGCACAGACAGATGCAAAGCCATGTGGGAAATATGAGATGGATTTACAGACAGTGTCGCTGATATCCAATCAGCTGACACAACCTGCCTCCAGCTGTGCTCCCCTCCTCACCTGCTGTAGTTAGTGTTTATTGAGCAATGCAATCCTGTGAATCAGTCTTCATTAGGCCCTCCCAGGCATGGCACACTTTGTCGTTTAGGCCTGCTGGGCTCCGTCACTCAGTACGTAACCTCTCGTGCTCCCTGCGTTCCTTTCTCAGTTTGCCTGCATGGAAACTTTGATGCAATTAAAGCGCAGTGAGTATGCACTGCAGCTTCTGATCGAAATGTTTTTTTTTTCTGTACGACGAGGAGAAAAAAAAAGAGTGGTGTCCATAGTGAGAAGCCTCAGCAGGTTCCTCCCCTGAGGAGCCCGATAATGAAACACTCCTGCTGCAGTCGCACAAACCTGCTCACATTCATGGTGTGAATGGAAACAGTAAAACACTGAGGATAACTGTATATGAGGTAAACAAAAGGAAAAACATGACACCAGAAATTTTCTGTAATTACATTTTTTATTTCCTTTAGAAAAATAACCAGAATTCTATGTAGACATTCACATGTCTACATCAAACACTCCCAAATTGGGGACGTTTTTATTAAGCTAATAGGTTAATAAAAACTGATCACTCGTTTTAACTAATCTGTGTTAGCAAGCAGCAGAATGACCTACAGTTAGCATTAGCATTTATTTCAGAAATTTAAAATAAAATTTTATTTTAAACAATAATCATCAATGTTGACACTAATAATTTGTTGTAGAATCAGACTCAGTAGGTACAACTATCTGACATGACCAGCAGGGCTTTGAGGACAGGAAGAACAATACACCACAGACACTGAGCCACAAGTACTTTCTATAGGACATTAAAAAATTGCAGGTTAAAGATAAAACATTTTGGTTGAAATGTACTCTTCAATTTTTCTGATCTCTACAGTGACCCTCATACTTCGTCATACGTTACCTGGGTTTCCCCTCGAAACTTGTTTTAAAAAAGAAATGGAGGAATATCAGCAAAGTTGAGTTGTGATCAACTCAACTTTGCTGAGTTCTCAGATGAGTGGCAGATTTAGAGTTTGTTTGAAGTTAAACATAAAATAGGACTAACTCTTTATTACATAGGCTATAAAAAAGTGAAGCAAAGGGCAGAAGTGGGCTCATTTGTTCATACACTGAGGGTTGTTCAGCTTCAGCTGCCGACAGAGTGGAGCTATCGGTGTTTGATTCAGCAGGATATCACTCCACATTTGCCTATTTCCAGTCTGTGTGTGGTATGAGTGGAGCGTAAATGCAGACCACTTGAGCGAGCTGCTCGCGTCGGCCTTGTTTGATCAGGCTTTTAGCCGTAACCTTCCTCGCCACCTCCGCCATGCAGCGCTGCTCTTTTATGCTCGCCTGTATCTGCAGCCTTGAAACATAAAAAAAAACAGTTTTCGAAGCTCTCCACACAAGGCCAGGAGTGCCATTCTTCCTCTCAGAGTGTTTTATGTGTGTTTGAAAGGGATGGGCATGTCTACTTTGGCTCCTCTGAGCCAGAAGATAGGGCTAGCTCACTAGAATAAAGAGATAGAAACAAAAGTGGGGATGAAAGGCTGTGGGTTCTTTATGTTGGACTTTTCATTTAGCAGTCTGAGATGAGTTGGAGATCTTTGAAAGTGTCACTGTGTTCAGAAGTGACTTCATGTCCCTTTGTTTCCTCCCTCTAACTCCGGATCCTCCTATGTATCTGTCTCCACATCCGTCTCTAATTTGACCCCTCCGTCATGTTTCGTTGTCTGTGGATAGGTCATCCTTGTAATTATGCCAATCACAGATCTGCACTCACTCTATTTTCTCTATATGCTAATGATAGACTCTCTGTAATGTCTTGATGGCCAATTAAGGCTTGAAAGTACATGGCAAGTTTCATCTCCTTTGTTCCATGAGATGAGTTGGCTGGAACATTTTCCTGCAGACGCCCCATTTCTCAGACGATGATGTTGTCCCAGCTTTTTCCTACAGTTGACTCTATGATTATGCGGTGGTTCCTTTGCATATTTAGAAAACATACACGTTATTTTTGGATTTCACTTTAATGTTATTGTGTAACTAGAAAAAGACATTAACAAAGATCAAATCAAAGGTTACCAAGATTATGTTTTATATTTTGCTCTGGCCACTTGCCACCCTTAAAGCAATATTTCTTCACTCCAACACACCAGATCATAAATTTCTGCAGAGGCCTGGTAATGAACCATCATTTCATTGCAGTGTGTGGAACCTGAGGAATAACTAAAACTGGCTCCTTAGGACTGACTTTGGAAACTTCTAGCATAAGCAAACAAAAACTTTCTGGGAAATAGAAAATACGATTCTCATAGAGAAACAACTTACCATTACAGGAAAACTGTAATTGATCATCGGCAGCCATGCCAACTAGCCTGAGGACTCATGACAGACTGCATTGTGGTGAACCAGCTTTAGCCTATCAGAGAGCAAGAGAGAGGGTGTGAGCAGTGTGCACATGCAGGTGACTTGACAGTGCTAAGACCCTGGACCTGGCTCTGATTGATTGTCTCTGACAGAGTGGTTTATGTCTGTAGATAGCAGTAGGTTCACAGGGAGAAAACATATTGTTTAAAAAAGAAAATACTATAGCTTTAAACTGTTAAAACTGTCACCATGTTGTGACAGTATGAGTCAGACAGGAGGAGGGTCTTAGTGCAGTCAATCATCCTCATGTACTCGCTGTTTACTGTGCTAATGGAAGAGAAACAACTTACTGTTACAGGGGTTGAGCAGCACCATGCAGAGAGGTGAGTGACATCATTAAGACCTGCCTCCTTGCTCTGATTGGTTGTTTCTAGTTACCACTAGAAGAAGACAGAGGAGCTTGATTATATATATACACCGTAACAACATAGTGACAGTTTCAACAAATATGTAAAATAATATTTTTTTGTCAAAAGTGTTATATAAGGCAGCTTTACGTGAAAATACCACAATGTATCACAATATCAATGGAATCACATGGCTTTTAATAATCAGCTGTTCCTACTAAGACTGAAATAATCAAATGTTTTCCAGTTTAATGTTAACTACAGGGTGGGTCATAAGTTTCCATACATAGGGGAATGTAAAATGTGTATTTCTTTTACATTTCAGTTACTCAAGAAGATGCGTTTGACAAAAGAGCAAAGAATTGAAATTATACTGACGGCTGGATTGGGAAGCAGTCGCATAGTTGCACAAAACTTTAACAGAAAACATGGAACAAATATCACACACGATACTGTGGCAAAACTTGTTTGCAAGCTTCAGAAAACTGGAAATGTTGCAGATCATCCACAAAGGGGTCCAAGACATGCAGCGATTACACAAAGTCCCACAAAAATAAAAACTGTTGTCCAATATAAAATTTATTTTTTCTATGTATGGAAACTTATGGCCTACCCTGTATAACATTTTATTATTTATTTAACAGTAAGCTCTTACACCTAGGCTGTAGAAATCCTGTTTGTCAGCTTCATATTTTCTCTCTAGTTGCAGTAATTGGACAAAAAGTGACTAAAATTAATTTTGATAAACCTGCACTAATCCTATAGCATCCAGTTTTAAAAACCGAATGATTTGCATTGCTTTTTTCACTCCTTATGTAACAGAGTAACACGTAAGATGTCTCCCTGAGCAACACAGCCAACAGCAACTGCACATATGCCACCTTAAATGTCCAGAGAAGTCGCAGAAAACTGCAGTTGCAATGACACGTTCAGTCATTAGAAAACATGCGCGCAGCGCTCACCCAACTCCAGATACAACTCATCATCTGCTGCGCAGCTGGTTTTTTTTGTACTTGTCTCTAATGTTTTGTGCATGGACATCCATCACCTTGATGATATTTTAATGTCACATCCTCGGGCTGTCTCAATCTCTCCCTCATCTCCCCCTCCAACCCCCCTCCATGTCGGCCATCACTTCATAAATAAACCCCCACATCATTAAGTAAACACGCACCCGCCTGTCACCGTGATATATGGCCTACACACACACGTATACGGGAAGTGTGTTAAACTGTGCAGGGTGCATCATGCCCACAAGCCAAAGCCCCCCAATGATATTTTTCTGTCTGTGCCCACAGTTCTAATGAACCCACAGTTATTCATCTGTGACTGAAACAACTGCAGAGTGGAAATAAAAGTCAGAAATCTGGGAACTGTCTATGGTATTGATATTGATGTAGTTTGTTTACCTTTTTATCCTGGTGACAGGCCATCACTGCTTTTATCTGACAAGTTCAGGTTGACTCATAAAGGATTCAGACACTCTGGCAGGCCAGTCCTGCTGGAGGATTTGCCAGAGAAGTGATGGTGTCTTGTGAAAATCTGCACAGATGGACAGAAGTGGAAGCAGAGAGGTTATGCTTTAAAATAAAACCAAAAAACTACAGGAATATTAGCGCACAGCTAACAATTGTTTTAGTAATCGATTATTTGGGTGAGTAAGCAGTTAAAAAAACCTGGCACATTCTGCTAATTTTTTTATTTAACCACATTCGAAAAGATGCACATAAATAATTCAATTCCTTTTTAAAATAGTTAACATTTTATATTGTCCCTTGTTGTACACTTGATCATTTACAGATTGGTTGATTTTTGCATCATGAAAACGAGGCTTAATAGAGTTTTTCTTAATATATTTTTACAGAATTTAAACCAGTGAAGCTAAACTTATGCCACTTGAGATGTTTTTGGACTTTTTGGAGTCTCTATACTCCAGTTAACCATTAATTGATTACTAAATTAGTTTATAACTATTTCTATAATTGATTATTCCTTTCAGCTCAAAAGAATATTTAAACTTTTTTTGTCTTAAACATTTCAATAGATGAACACTAACAAAACTACAAAATGGACAAACCTATTTCACTGAACTCAGCTCGATGGCTGAAGCTCTGCCTCCATAGATAGAGCATAAACTATGGCCTCCTGCCAGAACTAACATTTCATTTAGGATGAAGCAATAAACATCATCGTTCTGTCGTTGGCTGATTGTGACGTTGGCAACGAGCCACAAAACGGTCTGATTAACCAAACCACTCTCTCGCTCACACACAGAGAATTACCCTCAAGCTTTAAACAATAATCCAAATGAGGGTTGTCATGTCTGTTTTTTATTCACACGGATGGACGCGTGTGTTATCCTGCACCTGATCCCCGTGTTGATGCAAACAGGCAGCAACCATCGGAAAAACATCGGTTCGGCGTGGATGTTAATATTCAGTACCGATGCTAACAGATTTTCCTTTGTCTGCAGCTTGTAAGCCACACTTAGGTTGTTCTTGTGCCTCTGCTCCCCTGCTGGCTTGACTGTCAGTCAAAAACACACATCGGCCTGAGCACGCACACTCCTCTTTCTTTTGATTTCTTTTCATTAAAAAAATGGCATCACAGCTCTAACAAAAGCAACAAACGACCGATATTCTGCAAGTTGAAGCCAAATATTGTAATTGTCAACATTGAAATGTTTGAATATTGCTTTTATGACGCCTAAGTTAAATATATAGAGAAGAAACAAGAACAAAATCTCATACCCATCAATTAATTATCAACTTTCTCCAAAGAAAAGTTGCAAAATGTCAATTTTCCTCAGTGAGTGGGAGGCAGAGATGCTAGTTTGTGCATATTGAAGAAGGTGAGGAAGAGCTAGCAGCTGCTCTGGGGGTGTTTCTCTGAGGGAGGCAGCACTAATGTCATCCTAATGTTAGTGTTAATCAGGGTAGCATATGCCCCTTGTGAGCACACTATGTATTGAAGGATGCACCTGCAGCAGAGACGCTTGCAGTCGCTCCATGTTCTCTTCACTATGTCCTGCTCTCTCTCTCTCTCCTGGCTCAGAAATTTAGATAAAAATCCTGCGTAGTATTTTTCTAAACAATTGTCAGTGTGCAGTCAAGTAGAAACACACAAGTGAGTTTAGTGTATAATTGAGCAAAGCACACATATTTAGTCCTATTCTTGTTTTGTAACAAGACTTTTATGAGGTGGCACACCACAAACGCATAAAAACATCCCAAACAGAGCAACACACACAGTGTTGATCAAAAGGGCTTTCAACCTCAGCTCTGACCAAACTGAAGCTGCTTTCAAAGTTCATTTCACTGCAGGAGGCTGCAGCCAAACACACGCTGACAAATCACAGACGGTTTTCCTTTAGAGGAAAACCTCCTAATTCACCAATTACAACCAATTCAGTCTGATGCTAGGCTCCAGATTGCTCTTGTACAGTTGAACCCGGCCCTTCTTCACTTTCTCTGTTTCGCCCACAGGAAAAACCTGAAGCCTGTTCTGATTAAAGGCTCATTGTCCCTAGGTTACTATTCTGGCGTATAGAATTGCACAGTTCAAGCCACAAGTTAGTGTTTAACTCATGCTTCCCAGAATAGCCCAAAGAAAACTACAGTGTGATCAGCTACGGGAACACTGGCTGAGGGAAACCGTCCCTGCTAATGTAGAGAGGGAGGATAATTATGAAGTGAAAGTCTCGCTGCAGAGATTATCCCTAAACATTAGGTATTTATTCTGGTATTCAGACTTCATTTCATTCTTTCTCCATTCAGGTGAGATAATTCCTTGCTCTGCATTGCAAATGTAATTGCGTCTTGCACCAATACCTTGAAACATTCCCGAGTTAAGGCATTATCTGGAAATGATTGCTCATGAATATTCTCAAAACAAATTGATTTATTCTTAAAAGCGAGTGAAATTGCCTCGTACCATTTGGGTATTGTTTGCCGATCAAATGCCTTTAAACCCGTGCCAGCGTGCCAAGTTTCATCTCGGAGAGAAAACAGGAGCTTTTGTCAGCTGGAAATAAGTCAATTGATTCAATTCAGGACTCCTTCCACAGCCGAATAAAGAGACAAAATATGCCATGAAATGTCCCAAAGCACTCATGTAGTTTTATCTTTTTCTTTTGTAAACCTACATGCTCAATTATAAATGGACAAAAGCATCAATACTTTGGAGGAAATCGATAAAATTACAGACAAAGGCAATGCAGACTGTCTGTAGTCTTTTTAAACACAATTTTCAACGTCTTCTTATCCAAAATTGGGGCACAGAGGTAGTAGCTCCTAGAAGGAAACGTGACATCCCAGAGGGTTTCTGCTTATTCTAGGGATTCCCCTGCTAGAAAGGACATGCAGTCCTTCATTACTGCAAACATGGCCCTAAATCCCTCAATCCAGTTTTTGCTTCATCCTATCAAAAATTCAAAAGAAGATACTGGAACATCTTCAATGGAGAAAAGACTGACTTCCAACAATAGTTGATGCCAATAAAAGATAAAGGTCATGGCTTGAAGATACAAATGGAAACACATATCATCAGAAAAAGCAAAGACCCCGAGGCCCACCACAACTACCACTTGAGATCTTGTCTTTGAGCACTACTAGGTATGGATTGGTTACTGGTTCCAAGACATACCACAATATAAAAAAGTCAGTTTCAAAACTACTAAAATTATATGTCGTATTGTTCCTGCAGTATCGCTCGTGTTGCTGCAGTATCATGATGATATTGGAATGCAACGGCAACAGTAAGATGACAACTTGGGAGGAAGAACGTTGCTCTGCATAAAAAATGTGCTTACGAACAGCAGCAGCTAGAGAAGGCGAAATTATTTGTTAAATTCAAGGTGAAGTTTATACTGTCTTGAAATGAATAATTATGTGCCAACAATCAAGTAGTCAAGAACAAATGCTGGAGGGGATGACATTCCAACATCGCACATGTGATCTAAACACAGCTTCTAAAGACAAAGTTGAGGGACTATATGTAGAGATTATGGTGATGAGCTAATATGAAATTTTTGTTAAATTAACTCATTTATCCTAATTGTTTTTTGAAAACAACAGTGTTTCTGGTAGCAAGAGGTCAAAGGGTGAAGATCAGCTCACAATTCAGCTAATATCAGAAGCAAATCACCTCTATGTATTCACATCATACATTGCATATTAGGTTTTTAGTCAAAATATGACTTCTTGCACTACTGTTGGTTAAAAACCAGCAACAACATCCCAGTTTTACATCTCTACCAACCACTACAGAGTTGTCCCACACACGGGCCTCACCTTTCTTCCTCTCCACTTTTAGCAAAGTCACAATGAGGGATTCTAACCACGGACTCCTCCTCTCTGTCCTTGCCTCTCCAGCTCAGCCCAGAGGCTTTGTATTCTCCTCCCTTGTTTTAAGTCTCTTCATTCTGATGCTGTGCAGCACCCAGCTGATTTTCCCCCCACCCCACCCCCCTTACCCCCCTTCCACTGTTCTCCATCTGGGCCAAAAGAGGCCTTCAGGGACTTATTTGGTGTCTGTCTTTATTCCCACAGCTTGTCTCTGGCCTACGGGCAAACTGCAGAGTGTGATCTTTCTGCAAGTTGATAGAAATCTCCCCATTCACCTCCTTACACGCGCTTGTTCTCTGCTAAGACTTTGCTCTGCTACAAATGGATTCATGAGCATCTTAAACCATATCTGCTCTGTATGCCTCAGTTTTTACATTAAATATAAAGAACCAGAAGCCTTGCTTATTGATCATCTCTTTGCACTTCTATAAATACTAGCTATTTTTTAAATACTGACCATTTTTTAAGCAGAAAAGCCAAATGTTGCCTTTGTTTTTTCCTCAAATTGGCTTTTAAATAGTGACTGGAACAATAAACAGGCCTCTTTATCACACAGAGGAGGAAAGCAATTGTTAGACAAATCTGGGATTTTCTCATCTGGCTGTGCTTCATAAAGAAAAGCGCTGCCAGCAATGAGCTTTGAGGCAAAGAAACCTCCCGGGCCAAAAGGCTACAGGGCTGGCAAACATCTGCAAGTGGTGCATCCTGGAAAAGGAAGATCCATTGTTCCAAGTTAAGATGCCAGAAGGACTTGAAGTGAGTTGTCCTTGAGGTAGAGATTTCCACTCTGCAGCCTATAATGTGAGAAAACTCAAAGTGGCAACCAAACCAAATGGGATACGGTGGCTTGTATTCAACCACCTTGAACTTTTACCCATTTTTATGTTAAAATAATAAACTTTAAAGTCTTTTATTTAGATTTTATTTGTTTACTTGTTGAAGGGGTGTTTTTCACCTACAGGCCTCATCACAGTGGAGCTAAATACTGGGAATTAAACCAGTGAGAGGCTGCAACGATTTGAAACTAGTGCAGAGGTTCACTTTCCACTAAGCGTAGTGCTAGAAATGGCAGTCATTAGCTGCGCTCCCATTACAAATGCATTACAAAAAAGTTCATCAATATTCCACTAACGTTGAAAAAATACCATTTAGCAACTGCAGTGCATCTTCTTCATGGTTTGCATCAGTAGTAACAGTGGTGCAAAAAACTATTTTTTGAAAATAAAAATTAGTTTATCATATTTGAAATAAACCAATTTGGATACAGCCAAAAGAAAAAACACCTCATCCTGTAGCCAAAACTTATTAAAAACAATTTTTTTTCAAAATTGCTGTGTTTCCATTAAGCAAATTTATTTTCGAAATGTCAAATTGCACAATTATATGGTTAAAGAAACTACAGCAAGTGTCCAGATGTATATTTGTTAAATGAGAATTTGTTGCAAGTAATTTTCACAGAAGCTCGCCATCCGATCTGACTTGGCTGTTTTGCAAAGATGAATTGTCAAACACTTCATTTGGAAAACTGGTAGAGACAAACCCAAAGCTTAACAATTGTCCTCTACTTTATGGTGGTCTGCCACATAAAATCCCAATAAAAGAGACTGAGGTTGAGTGTTTGTAAAAAGGAACAAAGTGAAAAACTTGAGCAGTTAGTAATACTTCTGCAAGGCAAGAGAGTTAAGATTGAGCTGACCTGCTGTAGCTCAGAGCTATTGAAGTTGGACTTCCATCAAAGTACCTCTGGGTCAAACGGGTCAAGCTAAACATATTCTGGTAGCTCAAGGTGGTGGATTCACTGCTGCCGGTGGTGATGACCTGCAAATCTTCTGGTCCTATGAATAAAAAGAGGAGAAAACGGCGTATTTAGCCTCCTGATGGCAGAAACAAGAATCATTTTTCTACCATCAACTATTAAATCACACGTTTGTTTAGAATAAACTGAAACCACTTGAGTGTCTTGCGCGCACACAACACGACACACCTACTGGGGCTTGAACAACAAGAACTCTGGCAGGCGTTTTGGGATGTTATTACAGCAAACAGTGGGGGAGGCAAACGGACCCACAGAGAAAGACAGGAACAGGGAGACAAACTCAGCAAATAAACAGCGCCGCATGGTCACTGCCATGGTCACACACATGTAGATTCATGAGACCTGGGTTTGCAGTGACTAAGGTTGGATCATAAGCTGCTAACAATCAGAGCAACCCAAGAGAGCACAGCTGTTTTATCAGCTGAATGGGGAGATAAATAGCTCAGTTAAAGGATGTTATTTCGAACGGCTGTTTGAACAAATCAAATGTTCTCTTTGGCTGCACAGCGACAGTTTTCCCTGTTTACGTTGTCCACTCTCAAACAATGGGATACAAAAAAAAAAACACTATTTTTTCCTCCGACGACTTTTATAAACATATTGAATTTATTTGGGCTTTTATTTAAACAGCTCCAGACGGAGAGGAGAGTTTATGGAGCCGTTGTGAGTTTACATTTCTCGATTTCAATACTTGCATGTAGAGAATAAACCACAAGTACACACATGGACCCACATCCAGACAAATCCTCAGCACAACCACTACAAAATGTGAAAATCTTTCCTGAGGTCAGGAGTTTAGACCTAAACAAACACTAACAATGAGAACAATTACCAGTAGATTGGCCTATTACCAAAATAGACTGCTTAGAGTGTGTGTGTAACCCTCATTCCCCCTTCTGTGTGTGTGTGTGTATGTTTACCATCTGCTGCTAACGAGCTCGGAGTGAGCCGGGTCCAGATGTGGGTGTTTAGTGTACACTGGAGGGCAAGTAAGCCTCCTGTTTGAGATACACACTCACAGGCTCTTAATTCTACATAATCTGGTACGCCAACAAGCTAGACTTGACTAAACTGAGAGCGACTCTCTGACCTTTCTTATTAAAACTTGATTATTAGTCGGTTTCGGTGGCAACAAGCTGCCTCACAAGAACATGAAACATCCTATTTTATACATATTTGTCTATACTGCCTCCTCAGATTTGGTAATAATGACTGTGATAGCCATGGAAGAAAGATTTTTTTGTTAAGGGAACCATTTCTGGAACCATATTTTGGATAATAATCCAACTGAAAATGTTATTTATAGTTCAGACCTTCAGATCTCCTCTAAAAATGCTTAAAACTAGTTCAAACACCTAATATACCTTAATATGCATAAACATGGGCAAAAACAATGTTAGTTCCACTGCTAAGCTAATATTTACAGTCTTATCTCAGCTCTTGAAGGTACAGCCATATTTGTTACTCTGAAGATGTTTAGTTGATTTTAATGTAACGGCAGGAAAGTTGACTTGGTCCAATTGAATGTTTTGCTGATGATTTCCTGCTGATGCTGAATATCGTACTGTAAAAAGAGTCTCAGCCTCACATATTCTTTTACCTGGATAAAAATCTACATACAAACAGTGTTGAATTTGTCTGACATTTTAAGGTCTAGATTCAGTTAAAAATGCTGCAGGTACGCAACACAGCGCCTCTCTATTTCAAACAAAAAATAGCACTTAGCATAACTGCGGTCTTCCCCCTGTGAGAATGCCAAATATTTACAACTCCTGTTAGTTTTCCCGTCTGTGCCAGCTCACTTCTGTTCTTCCTGTTTCATTCCGTCTCCTCTCATGATGAGGACGAGTCTGCACAATTTCTTCCCAGCAATCTTTAGTGAGGGGGGTGGATTGATATCGCATGGCTTGCGCCTCATGGTGCCAGTCGAATGCGTGGCGGGTGTGCGGAGGTTGCCAATAGGGGGTGTGCATGGGGGGTGCCAGGCGGAGGATCCACATGCTTAATTAGCATCCAAGATGGATGGATGGATGGCAGTACAGGAGGCTAATTATGCCATTTAAACAGAATAGACGGCCCTCAACGCCTTAACGTCAAAGCATTTGGACTCTTTCGCAGCTTATTGTATACATGAGCATCGCAAATCTACAGGCGCCCCTAGAAGGGCTCTAAGAAATTCATTTCCCTGGCAATACTTCGTGATGAATGCGACAGCTGTGGCGCCGAAGCTGGGAGCTTCAGCACGTGTCATCTGGCCCTGTCAAGGCCGAGCTTTCTCTAATTTGAAAAAATGGGAAAGTGACATTCTGCTCATTCACACGCGCACACATGCCAAGCATTCTGTCAGCAAAGCTGGCAGCTGGTGAATCGCGGCGCATCGAGTGACTCGACACAATCATGCACTTGAGGAGAGAGGAGACTTGCTCTCGACTTTGAGTTCAGTTTCTGTTCCATGATAAGAAGCGATTAAAACCTGCTGATTGTGAGAAATCCATGCAGACAAATGTGAACTCAAAAGTGTTTTACTAGGTGACGCTCAGGAGAAATAGGAAATTCTCCAGCATTTGTGTGCTCTCACTCTGCTAAGCAGCATCTGCAGAAGACATTAAGTCCAGAACTAGAAAACCAACACATGATGTCATCAGGTTCAGGGTGAGGACATGGAATCACTTTCTACGTGAGAAACAGTCGAGTTCGTCCCCCTGCTGTTATCTACTTCAGCGGTGTTCAAAGTTTGTCTCATGGGTCAAAAAAATAAAAAAATTTTAAATCACAGCAACTCTTTTTGTGATTTCAGACGTTTTTTCTTAATAATATTTTTTTTTTTTTTTTTTGCTTGCTTTCTTGTATTAAGAAAGGCATCTTGTTTTCAACGTCTTTTGGGCTTGATTTAACAAATTTACTCTTAGATATAAGAACAGGACTTGGGTATGTTTCTTTCAAAACGTTTGCTGTATTTAGCCAAGTTTAATAAATAAATCAAATTAATTCCTTTAGTACGTTTTAAAACAACTGATATTGGCCACATTGGCCCCCATGTCACTCTCACACAGACTCCCATCCAAAGAGGGAGTGCTCACCTCCTAACATGATGCTAAAGCTGCACACAGACATGCACACAAACCTAATGTTGGCGTAAACACACCACACACACAGAGCCTCTCCAGTGTGTTTGGTCTGTTCAGCAGGAGCAGACAAAAACAGCAAATAATAATCCGAACTAAACAAAAATAGAAACATAAAAGAAGCCCAACAAGTTAATCTCACATTGTATTAAAAGCCAGTGAAAATGTGTTTTAAGAAGTGGCTTAAAAACATCAAGAGTTGAAGCCTATCTTTAAAGAAAAGCTTTATAGTTAAAAATTTCTGGATAGACATGATTCTATTATAAAAGCTTGGTTATCAAAAATGTAATACTTTTTTACTTTTTCCATTGTAAAATGAAATAATGTAATAATTTTATCCTGATTACAAATTCTAAAACATCTCCATCTGTATCACCCACCTCTGCTGGATGAGCCAAATTCTTATCACTCTTGAATTGCATTTGGGGGCCACACAAAATCAGTCCAAGGGCCACAAACGGCCCCTGGTCTGCACTTTAGACACCCCTGATCTACTTGCATCTCTCTTCAGCTGCATTTTCAATCCAACCGGGATGAATTTCACATTGTCATAGCGAGAATGAGGCTTGTTTTTCAGTGTGTGTGTGTGTTTTGGTACACCACAGAAGCATTTTCAAGGCACATGACTTGCCATTGAAGCTGACTAATTTAGGGGAAATGGCCGTCTATTGGAAATGGATGACAGACATCCATAATTTGTGTGTGCGTGGACCTATGGCTGCAGGCTAATATGGTAATACAATCAATGGACAAAGAATTTCAATCATTCCATCTAAAGCAACATTTCCTCCTGTCCTCATCACTCTCCTGGTATTACCTCTCACTCAGCAGTGTGATGCGTAGAAGATTTATTGCTCTGCTTACTGCAATACATAAAGAAACACATAAAAGGTCTTCCACCTGAGTCCCTGCTTCTTGCAGGCAGTAATGCCCCTTTTATGCATCTTTTTCCATAATGGCCCCCATGTCGCTCTCACACAGACTACTATCCAAAGAGGGAGTGCTCACCTCCTAACATGATGCTAAAGCTGCACACAGACATGCACACTACCCTAATGTTGGCGTAAACACACCACACACACACGCACACACACACAGAGCCTCTCTAGTAAACGGAGCAGCAGCTCTGATGTGCTCTTACTTCCTGGCTGCCATTCAGAGACATTAGAGCTGCCTACATTACACAGACATGCTAATGATATCTGGTAATGTGGCACTGCTGCATTGACATGCAGAATGGGTTTAAACCGAGCGCATGAGGAAAATACTGCTAGCCGCTGGTCCTCCATGGATTTATTGTTCTGTGTGTGATATTAAACACTGAGATTTAGGGATTCACGATATGTCAACACTAACATTGTTTTTTTTTTAGCATATGCAGTTACGATGAGCAACTGGAGATTTTGCAAGATTAAATGAACTTGAATAAATACATAACCTACCAGACACCAAGCTCTAGCAGTCCTTTGCAATTGCAATATTGTACATACTGATATAATCTGCAGCTGGAGTGCAAATGATACACTGACAAAAGGAAACATATCTTTGCATTTCCAATGGCACAGGGATTAACTTTTGGTTCAGACAAATATGCAAGCTGCAACATATACACTCGTAAAATCTGTGCTAAATTATTCCACATTAGCTGTCAATGCTAAAGTCTTTAAAGTCTTTACATAATTTAAGAAAGAGTATTTTTAGTTTTCCCCAAACATAATTTAATCTCGTGCTTGTTGGATGGAAATTACAATCTAACGCTGCTATATTTTTATGACTTTTATGTTCTTAGCATGAATTCAAAAGGCTTTTATATTCTGAACTAATTCTGAGATAAACATGTCCAGTTTTAGTGATTTAGCATTAATAAGATCTTGGTAGAAATCATATATTTTAAAAATAATATGTAATTTAAACAAGTAAATACAAGTGAGTCAGGCTTGGTTATTATTGGGGTCTGTGCGAGCACTTTGGGACGACATGGATTGTTCCTAAGAAGGGTACAATGGTTTCTGTCTGTGTGATTGAGTTTAGAGAGCTCGGGCCAGACCCCAATGTCCACTCATGCTTTAGGCACCATTAGTGAGCTGAATTTGATTCAGACGGTTATGGATACAAAGTGGAGGTCAATGAGCGCTACGGTGACATCTGCCCTTTGAGGCTGATCAAACACCAGATGTTCCGCTATGGTGTGGAGCTTAAAGAAAGGAGGGGGCTGCCGTGGTTGAGCCTAGATAATTACATTTACACTCTAAATGAATCATACACCCTAACATAAATAGATTTAAAATATTTTTACTTTTAATCAACTTTGAATCGGCATTGTTCCTCTACTTAAACTGGATCTGTTTGTAAGTCTTCAATAGACATTTGTTGTGAATTGGTGCTGCCAGTCAGAAGCATGTTCAAAAAGGTCACTTTAAATCTAAATCTGCTTGGGGTATGAATAATTATGAGCCAGGTGGCTGACAAAGGGAAAAACACGTTCTTCCCAGCAGTTAGCCTTGTGACATGACGTCTGATGTTGCATTTTAGGGATTTTGATTCTCGATTCTGTTTATTACCACAAATCCTGCATGGATGTCTGCAGGCGATCCATGCAGACATGCTCTAAATACTTTCTTTGAATGAATTCACTGGATTACTGAAACATTACTGAGGTTAAACATGCAGCCTAAGGTCATGAGCTGTTTTAGTCCATTAATATGTTATTATATATTTTTCTTTTCTTTACTCTCTACCTAAATGACTTCCAGGGAGGCAGTTATGGGTTCAGGGATTCTTTGATTGTTCAGTGTTTAAACAAGGAATCTAACATATCCTGTGTTTGCTCTTAGATGGCACCCAGAGGGGTCGAATCCCGACCAAGGCACCGGTATGAAGATTTGGAACTGGATTACAATCCACAACCCAGGTGAGATCATCGTATTTATTCTTTTTATTCCTGCATGTTGGGAAACGTCGTGCCACTTCCTGCCTTTGTCTCTCCCTACCCACACACACACACACAGACATACACAAGTAGTGTAGACTAATCCTCTTTGGAGCTTATAATTAAATCTGGAGTGTTTGCCTTGGGAGTGTGTACTCATCCCAGGAATAGGACTGATCAGCTCTCCAGAGAGCATGGTGCAGGCAGGGGGATCTCTCATCCTTTAATAGGACCGTACCAGTCCCTCTGTTTGTTTTTTACCCGCCTTCTTGTCAAAATTATATACAAAACATGCATCTGTCCAAAGTCGACAACAAACATTCATGTAAGTGTGTGTACACGCGCCGTCACGGCTCGCCTGCGAAGTGGAGCGGTGCGATGCTCGCTGAGTGAGAGCAGGAGGCTGAGGAGGGGGGAAAGAGGGGACACCAGGATGGAGAGAAGGAGAGTGAGGGAAAAGAGAACAGTTATTTCACGGGTTATTGCCCCCCCTGATGTGACAGGCACCAGGGAGCACAGACATCAGCGCTGGGTCGGGGAGAAACAGACAGTGTAGGAAGGAGAAGCAGCAGAGGGAACAGTTTAGTCCTAAATGTGCAAATTTGGATAAACTTCAACACCTCAAAACAAACCAAAACTCTAATTACTGTTGTTATTCCAAATTTCTGTGAAATTATTGGTCATATTTTCAATTTAAATCACAAAAATTATTGTATTTTTAAACAGTTTCTCAGGTAATTTATAGCTCTTCTTTGTGAGCTCTGCAAAATCCTGCTTGGCATTTATTTCTCTATTGTTTCCGAAATTATTTCCACATCATTAAAAAGTCATCACTAGCTCCATTAGTAAGAGAAACATTACATTGTAAATCCAGAGCGTCATTTCTAGAATATTATTAATAATGGCAGCTATAATATTGTCTGTTTACATGATTAGATTTGCAGATAACAATCAGGTTCTTGTCTTTTGAAGAATCTTTAGCCTGAACTGAACAATTAACGTCCTTCAGCACTTCTTCTCATTTCTAATGTTCTCCATAGAGATGAATTAATACTTCCAACTCTCACGAGCGTAAACACAAGCTGATAAAGGGTTGGATACAAATCTATTCTGGGAATGTTTTCTTTTTCTCAAAGTGAAAGGAGAAAAAACACTGGAGAAAAAGAGAGCAGACACAGCAGAGAATTGAATGCATTTTTCAAAGTGGGGCT
This sequence comes from Girardinus metallicus, assembly GCA_903067095.1. Classification (NCBI taxonomy): domain Eukaryota; kingdom Metazoa; phylum Chordata; class Actinopteri; order Cyprinodontiformes; family Poeciliidae; genus Girardinus; species Girardinus metallicus. Next base: position 129,559 of record CAEGAE010050171.1, read on the forward strand.
GAACTTTGTGCGAAATCCCCCCGGGGGCCGCCATTATTGAAAGCCATTTCCTCTCAAAATGAGTGCGGCTCCACCATTGGCCTGGCTCTCATTAGCATACATTTGGCCTGCCTTTGTGTGGTGCCGGCTGGGGCTGCAGCTGGAGGGTTGGGAGTGAAGGAGGTGAGAGTTTGCATGCGTGTGTGCGCGTGCATGGATATAAGAGGAGATGAAGCAAAGCGTCTCACAGATGGGAGCAAATAGGGAGAGGTGGAGAGGAGGAAGGAGGTGCAAGTCAGGACGATGGGTGCTCACACAGATGCTTGCAAAATTTTTAAAAATTTCCTTTGAAAAATATGTTTTTAGATCTTTAACAAAGAAATTAATATCATGACCCTGTTCAGTGTTTATATTTGTAAACACTTTACAACAATTTTGTGTTATTGCCATTAACAGAAATTTAAATATCTATTTCTGTAAGAGTTTTGTATATTTCATTTCTTGTTTTTGTTTTGTTTTTGCTTTTAGTATTTTTTGACTTGTGCATGGACAGGTTAAAATGACCAAAATAAGTAAATAAATTAATGGTTATGAATAGATTTCCAGATATTTGTGTATTTAAACAGACAAAGTTATTTTTGGAAAGTATATGTGGTATCACAATATTTACACATATTTAAACCAAATATGACTGGACACTCCCATGATCACTTGTTTTTGTTTTATTTATCTTATTTATTTATTCATACATACATACAGTTCTAGAAATATGCCATTTCAGGTGAGGAATACATTTGGACACTTTCACATTTATTTCCACTAAAAAATCCTAAAATCACACACCAGGACATCACATCAATGCTCCAATGGTGGGAACATAATCTCCAAAATAGTCTGCAAGTGGAGCACAACAACCTACAGGCTCAAGTCTCGCTATCCAAGCAAATTTGCCCTGAGACCACAATATGCTAAACGAAGACAAACAATCAAAAAGGGACTGGGCAAGTTTAACTTTCAAAAGTAGAACCTTGCTTTTTAAGAAAAACAAAAAGACCACACTCAGGTTTTCCAGAGAGAGGAGACCCAGACTTCTCAAATAATGTTCCTTGGACAGATATGTTTGACATAAACCAAACACAGTATTCAGAGCATTGACCTCATACCAACTGGTGGGAATGCTGTTGCTGCATTACTTGGTCAGCTCACCATTATAGACTCAACCACAAGTTTTAACTTGGAGAAAATATGAAAAACTAAAAAAATATTAAAGCTGAAGCATAACTGGACCCACAACATGATGATGATCCATTGATGTTTGAGGAGCCAACATACTAAAAGGGCTAAGTCAAAGTCCAGTTGTTGATCTCACTGCTTAAAGATGTCTCAGCTAAAGGTGAGAAAGTGGGACAAACTTTTCTTGAATAAATTTCAGCTACTGGGGTGCTCTAACTTTTTCCTTCAGATATAAAACCCAACTTTTTTTTATCTTTTGATTCATAATATGGTATTTATTATTTCTATCATTTATTGGAGTGCCCTGATGTTTGGATGACTGATATGCTTTTAAGTTACTTCAGAGAAAGGCTTTAAAGTGACACAAAGTGGCAAATTTCTGGGTTTACCTAAGGAAATATAGTTTTGCACGGCTACATTTTGTAATTGTCTTGCAAAATAATAGACTCCTGGGAGCATTGCTCTGCTATGCTACATTAGAAATGTAAGAAAAGGATTAGACCTTCAGTAAATTAATTTTTCCCACAAACAGAAAACAGACCTGCAGGCTACAGCGTGCCCTGTTATCTGCTTTATTCCTCTGGAAAATATTTCTCATCACTTTATGGCGGCCCAAAGTGTACATGCAATAAATCAGCTTCTGTCTGGCTGTCCCCACATCTCAAATTAAGAAACTTGAAGTAGTTTATTCCAGAGTAGGGAGGTGTGATGGAAAGAAACCTCAGACTTCAGCCTGAAACTGGCTCCTTGGGGCTACTGCACGGCGCAGCAGCCAGTAAGTGAAGCTCAAGGCTTGGAAAAGAGGATTTGGAAAGAAAAGCTGGAAGTGGTAACATGGAGAGGTTTGCCCCAGGGAGGGTGAGAGTACTACTTTGGCTCTTACCTCACTCTCCACCGGCCATTAACGCGGGGGTGTAGCTCTGCCTCCGGATAGGCTCTACGCTTAGGGATGCACGCAGAAACACAAGGCCATATGGAGAATATTACCGTCATTACCAATTCAAAGAGGCAGGTCATGGGCGCGGTGACCCAACCCCGGGTTATCCAATCAGAACAACCCCTGACCCATTCCCCTAAGGTGATTGAATTGGGAAGGCAGGCTGGCACCAAGTTGCTGGTCATGGCTGATTATTGGCAGATTAATGCGCAACTGACCTGAAACATGGGATGTGTACCAAAACCGATCTCGGTACTGAAATACAAATTGTACATCAAGTAGGATGGAGGTGTTTAATTTCAGAAGACCTCTAGCTAGCACCTCTGTTCATGTGTGATTACAGTCGATCATTCTGAGGAGGCTCTTATGATTGTTTGTGGAGAGACCGGAATCCTCTGCCCCACCTTATAAAAACCAGGGGCAACTTCTTGATTGTCCGCAGCATGCTGAGTAGGCTGTAGTATATGTACAAGTGTCCCTTAAGGGCTCTTGTCCGACCTTCCTGAATAGCTCAAACTCATTCTTTCCAAGTTTACGGGTATTTGGCTTTCTCCAGCACGTACCGAGCACATTGACCTTTCTCCTGAGGCTTTAATGAGTTACACCCATGTTAGATACTCCTAGACATATGAAATAAAAGATAACTGAAATATCTGAAATTGCATAATTTTCTGGAAATACCAAGAACAACCATTTCTAGAGTTTACAGAGAGTGGTCAGAAAAAGAGAAAATGGACATTCTGGGTTGAGATTAAAGCTAGCAGTTCAAACAACCAATGCTTCACCACACTCACAGTTCGGTAGACTGTTTGATTGGGGACCAACATTGCGACATTTGTTACATTTCCAGTTGTTGCTGTTCTCTTTCACATTGCACTGAGTCAAACAAACCAAGCCTCCTCACCTGTCGTTTCACTGCACCTCCTTCCTTAAATGTAAACAAAGACGGAGATTTCATCGGTCATGAAATTTTAACAGTTTTAGGATTTCTCTTATGTGTTTAGGAAAAGAACACTAGCCATTTCTTCCTCTAGCGCTACATAAGAATTTGTTTAGGTTATATTTACCCAGAATGCCCTATACTGTAATTCACTTCCTGCTTCTGGAGCTGTCTCCAGTACGCTTACATTCATACACAAATTTGAAACGAACCAGAGTTCACTTCAATTGCACCAAGATATAGGCGGACCAAAATGTCCTTTTTTGGAAGCTTTTATCAAGCTTTTAAACAAGACTGGTGTGAATGCACTCTAAAACTCACACATGTTCACCAAAACTGAACAAAAAAATATTGGAAAACAGAGTTTAAATTTCAGTTCCAACATTTAGATGGACGTGTGGGGTAACTTCAACAAATTATGGATAATTCCTTACCAGACAGACTTTCACTTCACTAAGAACTATCAGTTTCAGTATTAAGAGATAAAAGCTTCTACTATGTCTCCTCCAGTTTAACTTTTGAAGTCAAAGTGCATCACTTTGCAGCACATGTGTTCAGCCGCATTTATTACAGAAATCTGTTATCATTTTTCCTTCTGTAATATTGTTTGGAGCTCCCAGTGAATTCATAAGATTTTCTCAGGGTCAGCAGAGAAATCATATTGTTGCTGTTCTCATCCCATCTTTATTAAAGTCCTGCTTCTCACAGCTTTACTGTTTTCCCCGCCCTGCTGCTGTCCAGCTGTCCAGTGACTCACTCTAAACTCGCCCAACTCGGTTAAAGTTATTATTTCTGCAAGTCATTTAATTCCTCAGGAGCTCAGACTGCATCATATTGAAAGAATTGTTTGGACTCAGAATGTGGGATAAGTGGTTTAAAAGTCTAAATAATAAAAATAAACGAGCAGCTGAGGAGTTCCTGAGGTTTTATGATTTCCTACGAGGTGTCCTGACCCTTCACTAGTTTTGGTGGCTTTTTATGAAACTGTGGGCAGACGCTGCAATGTTTGAGAAGCAAACGCACTTTGTGCTCAGACACAGAAAAATGTAATAGAGTCAGCAGAAGGAAATGAAAGGTTTTAAAGCAGCTCTGTCACATGCACAGCTGAGGCACCAGTGGCTCTACCTGTTTACATTAACTGGGCTTTCTCTGCTTTCTACTGATTCCATCAATCCTTCTGTCTGGATTTCTCTGTCACTTCTGTTTATGTTTCCCTTAGTTTCTTCTTCACCACCCGTCTCTCCGTCTGTCTCCTAGGGTCTGTGTATGGGAAAATGAAATCGGTGCATCATAAATAAAACAAAAGAGAAACACTTTGAGGCCTGGGCGCTCCCTCTGAGCTCAGTTAGAAATACAAAAACTGTTGTGTAAGAATCGGCATTGCATTCAGTCCACAAATAAAGACGAATTCAAATGTTGTCTTCCTTGTCTAAGAGGAAATGGAAAGCAGCAGCCCTGGACAAACTGAGCTGAATATGTGCAATGAAGAGTTCAAAACATCTCGTCCAAAACATTTCCCCATCTGTTTTCACAATCAGCTCTGACTTGACTGTTTTCCCCTCAACACAGCATGAGAGCTCTGCTTTTTGTTCCACTTTCCAAAAGGTAAATCTCCTTGTACTGATGGAACTGATAAAAGATTTAATGCATCATTAAGGTAAAACATCTTTGGGGTAACAGTGCCTTGCAAAGGCATTACTAAACTTTGATATTTTCTATTTTTTTCCGTGTTGGAACAACGAAAATCCATGTGTTTCATTGGGATTTTATGGGACAGAGAAGTGGTCCAAAATTTTACAGTCCAAAGGAAATTTTTAGACTCAGAGCTGATAGTGTTGCCCAACATTTTTAGTAAATATCTTAGGAAATGTCATTTTATTTCTGTTTTTAGGTTTTAAAGTTCAGCTAAAAGACAATGGATAGTTTTTTTCTTAGCAGTTTTTTTCACGGAGAAAACAACTAAGACCTGTATTTGTTGTTCTAATTATATCTTAAAACACTATTCAGTTCGTACAGTAGCATTTTGCATGTGTCACCTTGCATGACTCTTCCACCTTCCATCAGGTTTGGGAGACTTTGTGTTGGTCTATTTAATAAAAATCCTATGAAATCCTCTGAGGTTTGTGGTTGGATTGTGAGAAAATGTAGAAAATTCAAGAGGAATGAAAACTTCCATAGCACTGCTGTTAAAATGACTTCCCATCTGTTTCCGTCATCAATTCATACTCAACTGGTTTTCCTCGACTTGTCCTTATTACATGAGAACGAAGCTCCTCGTTGCTAGCTCTGGACGGTACATCTCATTTAACTGCTTATGCCTTTTTAGTGGCTGTCATTCTGCATTTTTATTCACTGAAAGCAATAAACGCATTCACACCAGCAGATTTGAGCAAAATAGATCATTACTTATTAAATCTGTGTGGAAACATCGTCATAGAGCCTGTTTACTAGTGGCTCCCGTCTCTTCTCACCTTCTCATTTTCTAAACCAGAGCCCCTGCTGTTACCTGCCACTGATACTGTACACACTCCCTGTCGCTGCTCACTATGTAATAGCACTCAGTGTAAACACGGGTCCATTTAGATGAAGAACGAACGCCAAGGTGAGAGCCAATTTCCAGCGCCATTGTTGACATAGGCTGGTTTGATTAGCAGAGCTGTCTTGATGGCCGAGGCCACGGTGGCTAATGGTTTCCTCTGCAGCACTCAACCTGCACAGTGCTGATTTTAGGGAGACTAGTAAATGCATCAAGTACTAATGAGTATTGTCAAATATCCCTAAACATTTCCACAAAGATTGAGGACCAGTCTCCTCCGATTAGAGGAAAGGTTTGCCACAATTTATCCGTAAAGTCATGCCACCGCAGGGAAAAACTGTTTGTGCCTCTGCAAACTGTGGCACCGTTTACCCTGAAAAAGCTTCAGCTGAAATGTGAAATGCATATGAATGAATATGCGTGGGAGTGTGTGGCAGTGAGGTGCAGCAGCTGGTACTTTTTTTTGCTGAGCAGTTGATATATTTTGCATGCGGTGGGTGTAAGGTGAGCATATAATTGGCAGATGTGCTCACATGTGCATCCATATGTTTTATAATCAGAACTGTAATGAATTCGATGATTAAATGTTATTTAATTGGCATTGGCGTCATTTCTGTGTGTTGCGCTCATTTGTTTAGAGTATGGATGCACCAAAAAGTCTCTTTCTGTTTTTAAAATAATGTAAAATAAGCTAATGTAAAAATAATGGTGCAGCAGAATCAGCAGATTAAACACTGCTGTTGTCTGTTTTATTAAAATGCCAGCAATAAAAAGGTTTGTTTACAAGTATTAGTTGTAGTTTTCTCTATATCACATATCTATACTACTAAAACACTCATTTACTAAGATTGTTACTAGCACTTAAGCAGAAATAACATGAAATAAACACTAAATCTTGATCCAAACAGCTGGTGGAAACATCCTGTGCTTCCTCTGGCGTCTCATTTAAAGGATTTAATCTATAAGAATAACGTTTCTCAGAAGCTATTACTTTTTTCTTCTGTGCAATTTAAAATTGATTTTAAGCCCTCAGTGTTTTTCTAACACTGATAATGATCTCAGTCTTACTTATTTGTGGACTTGCCTTTAATCCTACAAGCTGTCCAGACCCTCAGGAAGTGAGGTCATCTTTTCTTCTAACCTTTCCTGAACATCTGCATGCAGCTGTTTTAATTGCAAACTGTGGACTGTAACTGTATTATTTAGATTATTTAATTATATTCCATGCTTTTATTTTAATTAGTGCTGTACGTTTATCATTTAGCAACTCTAGCCAGTAGACGAGAATATAAAACTGCATTTACTTTAGCACATATACAGTTATTTTTTCATGCTATTTATGGCTAATTTTGTTTTTCTGCATTTTCTCTACATTATTACATTTAGTCAGTTTTTCTATCCACTGAATTGCTTAAGATTAAATTTTTTACTTGGTTTTTACCCTCTCATAATGTTTGTCAATTAGTTTTTAAAGCAGACCACTGACATGACTGGCATGTGCAGCAAATAGTTTGACTTTTATTTGGCTTTCTGATTAATATTTACCAAGAATGCAGCTCTTATCTCAGGCACAGAAGTGTCGATAGACTGAATTTATGCTCCAACTTCCACACCAGTTGTTCACAGGGGTGTTCCTGAGCCCATGCATTGATTTCCTCTACACAATCATGTTTGCTTTTCAATTCGGGACCGCCTGGGAGCCCAAAGATCACGAACATTCAATATTGGTTTCTCACCCCTGTCCCTTGTGTGTGGCCTTCTTTGGATTCAGCAGATCTCTTAATTGTACTGTGATGCAATCTGAAAGTATACTTATATTTATGGATAAATGGAGGATGTCAAACAGAGTAATGCTGTTTCATGTTAAATGTCACATTCATCCAGAGTGTGTGTGTGTGTCTGACAGAGACACATGGTTGTTTTCCAGCTGTTGTGGGGGTATTTGTGGGAGTGTGGGGCTAATGAGGAGCGGGGGGCTGTTGTGGGTGTGGGGTTACTAATTTCCTCCTTCCGTTTCCTGGGGCAGGTGCGGGATAACCGCCATAAGCACAGATTCCTCACTGTCACAGGGCGGAAGCAGGCCCCAAACTGCAACACACACTCTGCTTTCACTTCTGCGTATGTGTAATCGTATATCTCCCAACACGTACCCACATGCACAGCTCTGGATGTAATATTGAGTCTATCAGTGGCTCTCTGAGGGCGGCGGTGGGGGTGTGGTGTATGGTGATGATGTTCTCAGAGTGCGAGTCAGATGTATTAGACGGCGTGTCATTACAGCTTTCCACTCTAGTTGGTCCCCGTGGTTCACATCACACCTTACTCTGCTGCTCCACATAGACCTATGAGGGACAGAGGGGGGAGTCTCATCTGTCTCTCTGCCTGTCCCCTGCTAAACATAGCCATCAGCTCCTTCCCTGTCCACATCTCAAAACCTGCCACAAATTGAGCACCGGACGAATGCATCGACTCAGTGCTTTGTGAAGTATTCCTACCTCTGGAACAGCTTCAGTATTCAATATTGGGATTCTTCATAACACAAAGAAACTCTTTACTGTAAAGTGGAAATTATTCAAGTTTTTGTTCTGCATCTGAAAAGCGTGGCATGTATTTGCATTTAGCCCTCAAACACCCTCATTAGTAAATCTAGTCAATCTGTGTGTGATCTAATCTCAGGATAAATACAGGTGTTCTTCACAGACCAGTCACAATAAAAAAAATCTACTTGACAATATATTGTCCCAGAAATTACTGCAATGAATGATAATGAGTTTCCATTTCAGTTACGATTCACTTCTTATCTCCTTTTTTTATCTTTCACTAATAATGTACAACTTGTCTCCATCTTTAACATTTTACTATTAAACTAAAAAGTACACCCAACTCTGCAAAAACCTAGTTGTTAAAGTATCTACACCCTAAACTAATACTTTGTTGAAGAACTTTATTTAATTTATAATATGTAGTCAGAGAAAATATTTTCCAAGAGTGACTCAATGATGGGTGATTAAGGTGCTTAAGTACCGACTGATGAGCATAGGACGACTACTAGGAGCCCAGCATGTCAGAGGTCAGAGGTCATTGTATGCTCTGAAATGTTTAATCTGTTCAGTTTAGCAGTTAGTCATCCAAAAAATGGGACACAGGAAGAATCCATTTCTCTATTAGCATCATTTGAGTTGTTGTGGAAAACCATCGTCTCTAGTGCAGCAGAAACTGGTGGTGTAGGAGAAGATACATGTGACTGTTTTGCCCCGATTATCACTGAAGATGAGAAAACATGAAATGAGATGCAAAAAGGAGAGAAGCATTAAAGTGAGAGATGATGGACAGACAAATGGAGCATAAAGGAGAGAAAGAAATGTTGAGGGAAATGAAGAGAGACGAAGGATTGTGGGTTTTTGGGTGGCCCTGAGAGGATCCAGGTGTTGCCCCTCCTTTATCCTGGTGTATCTCCATCTTTCTTTTATTCCCTCTCAGTGCCTTCAGCGTTTAATCTGGATTAATGGAGGAGCATGACCTTTGCATCTTTCTCTCCTGCTCTTTCCACTGCTGCTTTATTTCACACCACTATCTAAGGAGCAGTTTATTTCCATGCAGACTAGACTGCACATCTGTTTCTGTTCTGTCACATCTTCATTTCATATTAAAGTCTTTAGCTTTCTGTCATTCTTCCATCCTCCACCAGTTTTATTCCTTGCAACTGTGCTTGTGTTTATGCTGACGGACAAGACAGGGCTGGTAGTTGTTGGGACCACCTGTGAGTCCCATCCAGCCCCTCTCTATGGGTGGTCAGGTCTCTGCAAACACACATGCTGAAGTCTACATCACCTCAGTCTATGAATATCCTCAGGGGAAAGTCTTGTCAGGCACGAGTGCAGACGTACGCTCCAAGGAAGATGTGTGCAGCCTAAACTGTGGTGAGTGACTCATTCTAATTGGCCGGTCAACAGGTGCTGAGCTCGACTCGAGGGACCTGACGCGCAGACGCAGGGATACAATTACAGAACAAGGCAGAAGCTAAGCTCAAAGCTTCTGTATAATAACTACAGTAGGAGCCATTGTTAGAGGGGATGTAGACGGCAAAATCTGTTCTGTGATTCTCTTGTTGCTTATCTTTAAAAAAAATTGACCCACTACCAAATCTGCTACATCACTATACTACTTACATTCAGTTATACAACTGTGATAAAAAACAATACACAATGACTGCACTGTCAAATTTTAAAACTTAGAAAAGCTATATCAATGCTTTCATTAAAACAACACCAAAAGTAACAAACTGAACTGCTTTTATGGTTTTCAAACATAATCCACTGGGTTATTATTGAACGTAGCTCTAGTTGTATCTGATATCACCACTGCTATATTCAGCAGTAACACAATGTTGTGATTACCTAACTCTGTGCAACACCTTTCTTAAAATAGAACTTAGTTTAATGCGCTCTGTCAGGAGCTGATTGAAACTACAGTGAACCTTTTCCTATTCATCGATTTTTCTATGGCATGCACCTAAATTATTCACAGAAAACCTGGATTTTTTTTTTTGTAGCTCATATCTTAAATATTTGGAAGAAAATGCAGCTTGGGAAATATAGAGGAAATACATAGGTGTAAGAGCTAAATAGTGGATAATAATGCACTGTTCATAATAATGCATATTGAGGTATATTTGGTTTTTGAACTATTGAAATGGGTAGTCATATGCGTTTAGCGGGAATCTCAAGTATTCACGTATTTTAGTTGTTAGTGTCCAGCCAGTGTCCCTAACCACTGTGAACCCAGTGGTTTTTGATGCTTTGGAAACTACATCAAGAAAACGACAACTTGTATGAACATTTAAGCTGTACAAACTTTTCCACAAACAAGAAGAGATTGAGAAAAGTTTTGTGTTTTTGACCAAAATATGTCCAAAAACACTCATCAATACTGATCTCAGTGTAACTAATTCAGATGCTTCCCTCATAAAAGGCTTTGCTTATTTCAGCCAGCAAACACCAAACTGTTTTCTGCTAGCATCAGAATAGCAAGTCTCCAAACAGCCTTTCAAGCTGCAGCAAATCTGCATCAGGCTCTTGCATTTCTCTGCTTTGGAAACTGATAGTTAAAAACTTTACGCTTCACTTTATAAGAAGACTTGTTTATCACTCAGCCTCTGGAAACGTAGCATAAGATGGAAAACATTTGAGCTAGCCTTTTTGCTTCTTGCGCCTCTCTCTCCCACCATTGCTCGGAAGCCCCCCGTGTCGCCTTACCCAGGGGTTTAGCCCCTAATCACCCACAGCTAGTGGGAGGGAACCGGAGACTTCCAGCTGGCTGCCTTGTTACTGCACACCCCTGGGACACACACATTCCTCCACACACACACAACCTCATATATGCTTACCAAGGAATTTGCCGTTATCTCTTGGCATCTCTCCATCCACGTCCCCCTGACAACTCGATCCTGCCAAGGCCTCACCACATAAACTGAGTAACAGCAGGAAGCCGAACAACAGAGAGCTGTCCTTCACTCCAAACCAGTTCAAACCAGTATCAAGAATAGTCATCAAGATACAATAAGCTGTCTGCACAAGTGGAACTTAATGAATTAGAATAGATAAAAAAAATAATTACAAGGTGTTCACAAATCCTTAAAAATCCCTAAAATGACTTAAATTTATAAAACACAATGTAAGTCGTCCTTAAATACGATAATTACAGGTCTTAAATTTTGATGTGACAGGACTAGTTCATCTCGTATGCAATTTTTTTTCTTTATCTTACAGGAGGGATCCGTATGACTATCCCACACACTCCAGGGGTCATAGGGAGCCAATCCCTTACCCCGGACACTACCAGGACCCTCCAGGTCCCAGCAACTCCAGCCGTTTGCCACTCCCTCAGTTGTCCAACCAGTCCCAGCAGGCGCCCGCTAATCAACGCTACTACCCGTCCGCCCAGCAACACCGTGCAGCTCTGAGACAGGATGTCCCTCCGTCTCCCACGGCTGGTCGCAGAGGGCGGCAATACTATGAGCCCGTGGTAGGGAGAGGAGATGGCTACCGACAGGCCAGCCCCGGCCGCTACACCAGCCCAGACAGGTACCCGACAGCAAGGCAACGCTACGCCAGCCCTGATGGCTACCGTTATGGGGATGAAAGACAGCCTGAGACACGGCGGAAGGACCCTATGATAGGTGCAGTGTAAAGTGATGAAAGTTAAGGTTTAACACAGGCGCTTTGCAAGGAGTTATATTTAAATGTATATAAATATATATATATTTTGTTTCTGGTGGAGATATTGTGAGTATTCCAGTATTGCCAAGGTTTATGATGACAGATTTTATAATGCAAAATGAAATGAGATTAAATTGCACAAATATTACAGTAAACTTGGTGCCATATAGATGTTTAAAATGAAGTATATTCCAGCACTGAAAACACTGCGTTTTGTCCAGAAGGATCAAACACACGGTAATAAATGGGGGGGATTACCTTTAACGGCTACATCATGACAGGAAGCCGACAAACAAAAACAGGAATTAGCTCTCCTTCTTAACTTTTAGGCCTTGATGTTTTGCCCCTTAAGCTTCCTTTACTTCCTGAAAACATGTCGTTTTTTTTCTTTTGTCTTTTTGCCTTTGATTATGTGGATGAGGCCCACACCTTTACTGTCCGAGATAAATTTAACTGGGATATTTTTGTGGTTTTTCTAATAAAGTAAATAATGTTACTCTTATGAGCTACACCACTAGTAATGAATTAAACTAAATCTTTTACTCTTTAGCATCTCAAACCTGAAATTAGTTGCACTGACTGATGTGTAGCTTATGGTTTGTTTCAAACATTGTCAAATAAGTGATTTTTTTTCTTTTCTACAAATACTTTGCAATAAATATTTTGAGATTCTCATCCTATCTTCTTTCTGTTCCCGCTTCATCAGGACATGAATATTTGAAACGTGCTGTCAAACTGCGCCATGAGTCATCACTTTTTAAAAATTCATTACAATGTTAAGCTGAATTTCTCCTTGCTCAATCTCCAGCTAAATTTACCCTCGTGAGATGACTGATAAAAGTAGCCGGCCTCCCGATAATGACTGAATCGTCTCCAACAATTAGAGGCAGGAAAATCTCCACTAGAAAATGATTAATACCCAATTTGTTCTCTGTAAGTAAAGATGGCCATGATTGGTGAAATTAGACTTGATATGGTGCATAATTGTGTGTGGAGAGGGCTTTTTCTATCAGTTAATGTTTAATTAGCAGCAGCGCGGGAAGGGAGGAAGCATATGCTGATGGGCCTGGTCTCTGCGCTGGCTTGACCTTCCTCTGTCAGAGCCGCAACAGACTAACTTTAAATCACATTATTTAGAACCAGACACTTTACGTCTGTTTCATCAACTAATAAATACTTATTGTGTGAGATGCCTGGTGGTATTTAACTGTTGGGAACAATGATGCGGTGCACAGTGCACCAAAATAGACAGAAGCGCAGTAAACAAAAGGAAAAAGCAACTGTCTGCTTGTCATCCTGTGACAAAACCCAAGGAAATCTCATGCTGATAGTTTGAAATGAGCACAAACAATCATCCAACATCGTCAGTATGAGAAATAAAACCAGTCTAGGATGCATGTATACGCATTTCTGATGAAATGGGTTAAAATAAAATCTTTAGTTGTATCAGCATAATATCCAAATTAAAGATGTTAATCCATCCATCAATTAAGATATCTTCAAATTCAAACATTTACAGAGTTTACTGGTCAAGTGGGGATGAGAAGTTGCTTTGACAATATCTAAAAGTCCAATGAGGAGAAAACCATTTTTAGGGTCAGATGTGTGCTACACCTGGTAGAACCACCACCAGCTAGCTGCTGTCTTCTTGTAATGATGTTAATCTGTTTTACACTGGCGAATGCATCCCAGTAGTTGCTGAATGTGCAGAAAATGTCTAATGAATGAACACAAACTTTAATTACCTTCATGTGTATGAATCACCCACCAAAGCAAGGTGCCACAGGATTAGCACGCAATATAAAACTGTTTGTTCTCATTGATGTGAAATTTACTTTATATGTACTTTCAAGCAAATGGGAAATGAGTTTAATTATGTTTTACTGACTTTGCCAGGAAAAGAAATGTTTAAATCATATCTGATGAGGTACAATTAAAGAAGCACATTTAGCGCCACGGACTTCAACTGACGGTTGAATCACAGCAGGATCCTTTTTGAGAGGAGTGTAAAATGTTGCTTAAAAAATCTTCTTTTTCTTCTGTGCATTTCTGAAGTACGCAGAAGGAAAACACACAAAAGGGAATTACACAATACAACTTTAACGTCAAGCAGACTAACGTCATCAAACCTGTTCTACAGTCTGACTGAAATGTGATATTGTTTTATAGCAGAAGACAACGTCTAACATAAAAGTAAATTTAAATTGTCGATCCCTTGTATTTGGAAGTTAAGTATGCCCACAGCATTACAGATCCTCGACCTAATGCAACATTTCGACATACTCATCCTTCTCACCTAGTTCAGTCACATTCGACAAAAAATTCCAGTCCAAGTCTCCAGAGTTTAGCAACTGTACTTATTCAATAAAATGTATTTAAACTCTAATCTCCCATTTCTAGCCTCATCTCCTAGAGCGCAGCAGGAAGTGGTAAGGCCCGAGCCGTCTCACTCTTACAGCGGCCAACATAACTTGGAGCACTTAATGCTGTCTTCACTGGCTCTTTACTGTACTTAAAGGAACGACTGCAGTAAACAGCCTCCTTCAAGTGCTAGTGGTCGGTTTGCTGCTAAAGATAATAAACAGCAGCAACTTAATATTGGAAAATTAATTGCACTTAACCATCCATTAAACAAAAGCTTTGAACCGGCTGTCAGGATTGCAGCAGCCATCTTACTAAAACATTAAAACCACTCGTCCAACAGCCAGCTCACCTCAGCAGTAAAAGGCGTATTTTCTGCTCAGTGTGAATCCAGCTGTTCTGTGACGGCCTCAGAGAAGAGGAGGGATCAAATATGATGAAGACGAAGGAGCACAGAGGAGAGGTGAGAGGGAAAGCTGTGGGGAGGTTTCTCACTAAACACCTGTTTAAAGTTTGGTAATGATCTGCTTTCAGATGATGGATCAAACCCACAAAAAACACTGTGGAAACACTGTCCATCTGAAGTGAGCCAAGCACACTTTGGAGGAGCTGCAACTGAGGTGGGTCAATCTGTTTATGGAAGAAACATATTGTTGAAAGAAAGTCCTGTTTAAAGTTTGCAGCAAGTCATTAAAACTGCAACATAGTGTGGAATTAAGGATGTTTTCACACCTATTAGTCTGATAGATTCGGTTTCATTGAGGACCAAAATTGCATCATTTTGTATATTTTCAGCTAGGGAAGTTTGCTTTCACTCGGCATTGTGTCGCATAAATAAAACTATTTGAAAAAACACCTGTGATGGCGCTGCACCAAGAACTACTGAAAGAAACAATACAAAAACCTCTGAAGACACTGAGCGCAATTTCCTTCCTCACAAAATGCAAGCAAAAATTTCTCATTATAGTGCTAGAATCTCATGCTTATTTTAGTTGTATTTACCCAGAATTCCCTGCACCTTAGTCTGCCTCCTGCTTTTTGAGCTGTCTCTAGCCTGGTTGGGGTTCACATATGCTTTTGAACCATGGCAAAGTTCACTTTAACCAATCCAAGACTGCTTTTTGTAGATAAGCAGTCTTGTCTACAAAAAGCCAAAAAGTTCACTTTTTTGGTTCATACCAGAGTTAAATTGTGCATTCACACCTTAAACAAACCAGACTTCCTAGGTAAACGAGCTACAGTTTGATTAGAGCAAACTAAACTGGTGTTGATTACAAATACATGCCACACTTTCCAGAATTTAATTTGTAAATTTAACAAAGTAAAATATTTTGAAGTAGTGAAAACATGTGAAAAAGTCCAGAGGTTACGAATATGTTTGCAAATCATTATTCTGTACTTTCCATTGTTGTGCTGAAGAAATTTGTTGTTTCAGTCTCAGCACACTCAGTCCAGCAGGTCAGGGCTGCAGATTTGCTGACGGACATTTTTTCCTGCTTCATATCAGCTCACCCCTCCTTTCTCCATGACCTCTGATTTTTAGAAAGACCAGAAATCCCCTTAATAACCATTTATCTGCTCTCTGCACCAATCTTCCTTTTGCCTAAGCTTCCTGTGTGACTGTTTTATAACGCTGGATGTTGCATGAATTAATTTGACACCTCATAAGCTGCCTCTTTTTTTTTTTCTTTTGGCGCTCTGTTGCCCTTGCTCTTCTTTTGCTGCTTGTCGGGATTCGTAGCTTGTGGGAGAATTCCCTGGTTAGATTCTCCTAGCATTATCCATTCTGCCAGCACCCTTGTTGAACACCTCAGCTTGTTAGCATGTGTCAATCAAACAGTCATGCTCCTGCGAGGGCAAAGTGGAAAGTGAAAGTGGCTATCTGCTTCCTGCACAGCACCCTGAAAAGACTGAGCAGACACCGTAGTGTGATCGCCCACTTTGACCTCCATCTGCCTCCAGCTTCTTCATTAAAGGCGCATTCCACCATTACACCACTGTCCTTTCGTCCTTCACCTGCTGCCGTTTGTTTCAATTCGGCCCTCGTTAAGGAGTCGTGCTCTCAGGTTTAGTCGGAGCAGGATGAGCAGAGATCTTTATTTAATTATGCAGTTCATTAGGAAGCAGGTCCATTTCTCTTTTTTTCCTCTATCTGAGGGAGTAGCTGGTGGTTAATGTGGAGTTCAAATGGCCTGAATATGGAGATTGCCCCAAATATGGATTACCATTAGCTGTTAGCTTGCCCTTCACCCACCTCATTCGCGTTTATGTCTGCTGTGTAGCCTTTTGATGCAGTATCACTCAAGCTGGAGAGTGCGCTTTCAGCCAGTGTGTTTGTTTGATATTGTTCATGGACTGTGAAATTGAATTTCCACACTCGGGCTGATATTGGAAATAATTTCATATCCTCTGCAATTTTCTTGCTCGGTTTCACCTTGCGGCGTGTTTAAAACATTCACTTTGACTCGGTGTCTTTTTCTTTCCTCCCTCTGCTGCAGAGTTGATACAGCAGCAGCGTTAATTTGGGCCATATTTATTCTTAAAGCAACGTTGCTTTCTGGATGAGTCGTTTGCTCGCCCCCACACAGCGCAGCCTGAGCCACCAGCCGCTGTCTTTTACACACTGGCCATCACCATGACAACATGGCCGCAGCTCCTGGCACAACAGCCCGCTTTGGAGCTGATGATATTGTCGTAGCAACAATGAGATGCTTTTATGTCCCTTTGAGAAGAGTAGAAAGGATTTTGCTTTTTCAGGGAGGGTCAGTGTACTCCTGAGATCCCAGACAGGTAAAATCAGTAATAATAATAATAATAATAATAATAATAAATGGGAGAAGTCAGCTGGAATAATCCAAACCAAAAGCGAAAATCCTTGCAAATGTTTTCATCTTCCTTAAGTTTTTTATTTTTTTACAAATTTTGTGATAATACAACCATAAATTTCAAATGTATTTTATGGAAATCATATCTGATGATTTACAAAGTCTCAAATAATTCATGCATTAATTCATTACTAACTCCAGTGGTTCCCAAACATTTTCTGGGGCCCCCCTATGGATTACAAATACGAAGAGTTGGCTGTCTGGTTGAATGTGGTCGATGTGTGTCTGGGGGTGGGGGTGGTGTGGGAGGGTAGAGAGATTCTTAGACACTCCCTGTTATACTCTTCCATCCACTCAAACATCCCCCCCTCCCCCAGAGTTCATCATTGTTTTTGTTTTTTCCATTCCCCTGCAGTGACACGGCGCCCCCCTGATTTTGCTGACTAGCAAAATGTGTACGAGTGTACAGTGGAGCACCCACTAACCCTTTAGAAACTACCTGTTTTAATTGTTTAAACATTTTAATATGTATCAACGCAAACAATCTGCAAAAGCTAACATCCACTTCCTTACCTCTGCTCCTGAATGTACAACCATTCAGAACCGAGGAAGATAAATGGCGATCCTGGATTTGCTTCTTTGTAAATGCTAGCTAATAATCTAGCATTGCAGCTAGTTCAGCTTCCCAAGCGGCGCTGCAATATACTGTCTTAAAAGCTTTATGGTCAATTTTAAACAGATACAGAAAGCAACAGCTGTTCTAAATACAGTGCAAGGTGCAGCCAAACTCCTCCATCTGTCTCCATCTTTTCCCACTATTTGAACTGCCCTAGAGTTCTAACAATGAATACTACCAACAACAAAAACAAAAAAAGCAGCTCACTCGGGTTACCATTGGTATAGCTCTGTGGGTTGTGATGTGGCCAACAACAGCTGAAGTCTGTGACCTCTTGATCCCATCCATCAGCCTCTCAGCACCAGCCTTGGCCTCTGACACATAAAAAACGTCCGCCAGGGATCGAAGGCATTCAGCTGGGAACGGACAGAGGTACCAAATACAATGACATACCCCAAAGTTGGCATGCATGACAGTAAACCCACATCAGAGTGGCTAACCACATGGACATTAAGTTATAAATGTTTCCAGTATCCAGACTGAGCCCTCTGTCACTGCCTTTATATTAAGTTCTTACTCCAACACATCCTCTTACTGTCTTTATCGCATTCCCACCTGTTTCAGGTCCAGCAATCTCAAACTGTACACACATCCCTTCCAGCACTCACACATGTTTTCTAGTGTGGCAGTGGGCCTCAGCTGACCGCCTGGCAGTCGCTCTGAAGCGACTGCCAGATGCCAGGTGTTTTGCTTGGCCATCCAGAGCTGCTGGGGTTGAGTTCGGTGTCAGGGGTGTTGGGTTGCTTTGAAATGGCGGAGGGAAAAGATGGAGGTAATATGTTACGCGTCCCTGTTAGCCTCGACACTTGGCTGAGACGGAGCGCCGCAACGACCCAGGAGAAATCAGAGACTGCTTAGCTTCTCCGAAACGGAGAACAGAGCGTGATGTATAGCAGTCATGACCATCTGGGGGGAATCTCAGGTGATTTCCCAAAAGCAGCTGAAACCTGAAGTTATGAGACGTCATTACTTTTCAATTAGCCATATTTTCTTCACTGATAGATCCGCGTGTCCAAAGCAATTCTGGAGATAAACGGCCGTACTTGTTTATGACCGTGAAGAGCATAAGTCTGCTGCGTGTAGATCTGTTCTGGTTTAACGCTGCACAAGTCAGAAATCTACAGAATGACTGGACCCCCACATGCCTGACTCTGAAGTAAGATCGTAAATCAGCAAAGTGAGGTAAATCAAGCTATACATTTTGTATCAACCTGCTGAAAGATCTAATAACTACCATTTTCAGTTTTTAAAGAGAAACAGGCCAACAGAACCACAGATCCTTCACTTTGCTCAACAATGGATGAGTTTCTTTGACAAAAACCTCAGTCTAATCTGAACACAGACGTACATTTTTTAAATTTCTTGCCAAATGTAGATTAATCCTAGTATTGCTTATAAATCAAATGTTATTTTTGAGAAAATCTCCAGAAATCTCACTTTTCTTCTAATGTCATAGATCGCTAAATGCAAAGGTTAAGAATTCATATTACAGGTTGCAGGAACTGCAACCTGTAATATGTCAACATGTATGGCGTAGTTTCTATCCATTTCTGTTTTGCACTTCTGCTTGAGTTAAACTACTGCATAAGTTTCCACTTGCACTCAGAAAGCTGCTCTGTGCATATCAATAAGCAACGCAAATCACTCCACTGCACAGACTTAATTTTCACACCAACTGCAGCTTAATTTCTCAAATCTCACATTAATCCACAGAGCTGTAACAAACAGACAGGACACCTGACTTCCGGCCTCGTTTTCATTTCGCTGCAGCCGCCATTCCGGCGTGGATTAAATCGGGGGGTGAAGACAAAGTGGAGCCTGATTGGAAAGTCACTGTAGCAGCCAGCAGTGTAATCCATCCACACATTCCTTCCAGAGAATGCCAAACAGCTCGCTGAAAATGAGCTGCCGACCTGACTCCATTAGATCTCTGCTGTGTCTCTCTTCGCTTTCTGTCGTTTCGAAAACACACACACATGCACACGCACACACAATTTCTCTGAGCCTGCCACCAGCTTCATTAGCAGGAAGAAATGTCCTGCTCGTTAAGGCGAAGCAATTAGTGGCTAATTGAGAAGCTTTTGCAGTGCAGATGAATTTCTTTTCTCGTTCTCTCCTCGAATATGTGCATTTTGACCAGTTAGTAAATCTGGATTTCCATCTTTAAGTCATATTCTGCTTTAAAACAGAGTGTTTTGACGCTTTCCCCTGCGGCAAAAAGTTCTTGCTGCATCCTGTGGATACAGAAAACATCTGACACATTTATTTTTCTTTTTTTTTTGTGTGTGTGTAATTGTTTATCGTCAGCTTGCTGAGACAGTTTGGGGTTCTTTTCCGGCTGTGTCATCCGATCCAGAGAGAAAAAGACTTAATGGGGACTTTTACCCAGTCATTTTAATGTTCCCTCTTCTTCATTATGCCTGCTTTTCCAGACACAACAGTCAAACTGACACAACTTACCAACTGCCTGCCCTTCTCACTCCGCAGCCTGACTTTCCATTCCTCCGGCTGCGATTCTCTCCATCACACTCTTCCGTCTCCTCTTTCCATTCTGTCATTCCTCACTCCCAATTCTTAGCAATCCAGAGATAAGCTCCGTGATAGGGAGAAAGTCAGAACAACACGCACACAAACACACAGCCAATCTTTTTTTTTTTCACAAATTGGAAAGATAAAACTCCACTGGAGATAAAATAGATCCAGTGAAATTAGATTTTTCCCTTTGATTCCATTTTTATGCTGACTGCAGAAGCACTTATTCCACCTCTGTCCTGCAGGGGGCAGAACCCCTGATAGCCCCACTTATGTGACCTTTTGCCCACAGCCTTGCTTTCCTGCTCCTCTCTTGATCCTTCCTCACAAGCCGAGATAAAACTATGTGCTGAGTAAACCGACCGCAGTCCGTCCAACAAGTTCATGATTTCCCCTGTAAACAGCAGAGATATGTGACCCCCTCCCCGAGGGAGTGTTTTCCCTATGCGCCTTATCTCAGCCCACCCCACTTCACAGGGACATGGACAGGGTTGGTGGGGCTGGTGGGGGGGAATCCCTGGGTGTTTTTGCTCCAAATCATGCGTTAAAGATGAACACAGTGGGCTTTGTTGGCCCCGGCGCTGGTTTCGCACGAACTGAGGTGGGATTTTTCCACGGCAGTGAAAGAAACACATATGAATTGTTGAGGTGCCCTGAAGGGACGAAGACCTCCCGAGTGTCACTGAGGACAAGTCCGGCCTTATCTGTCCTCTTCTTCAGACTGCATGTGAAACTTTACTCATCCAGTCGTAAAGCTGTTCCATTTTAACTCACTTTAAAGTTTTGTCACTGTCCATCTAAACGGAACCAGAAAGACGCCCACTGTACTTTGCAAAAGTATTACAAAGTGACACTTAAGCCTGTTCTTCTTATTAATAACTCAACAAGGGCTGCAACTTAGTTATTTTAGTAATCAATTATTCTGACAATTAGTTGGGTAAAAAGCTAGCACATTCTGCAGATTTTTTTTATTTAGGCATTTTTTTGTACAATGTTAGAAATGCATTAAAATATGCAAGTAAATGAATCAATTAATTGATTGATAAAAACATTTTATTGCTAAAAATTACTTCTAACATCAACCTGTGAAAAGCTCAGCCCTTGCTGCTGACTTAACAATACATTCTAGGGCTAATCTGTTGACTACTTTTTGGATTAATGGATTAAATTTCTATCAATTTAAGTTTTATAAAACTGCCACTTGAGTTTTAGAAAAACTGTTTTTTTTTTCCATCTTAAATGCAAAATGTTTTTAAATTAATACTTTGAATATGCTGTTCTTTCAATGATGAGTCAGCATAATCCAGTTAACGATTGATTGATTACTAAATTAGTTAACAATAATTTCAAAACTAAATGGAGAGTGTCAGTGAACATAAATTTTCAAGTCTTGCCACACATTCTTGATTTGATTTAGCTCTGAACTTTGACAGGGCCAATCTAACACAGGAATATACTTTCATCTAAACCAAGGGTCTACAACATGAGGCTCTAGAGCCACAAGTGACTCTTCTGGGGTTGAGTCAGGGGTCATAATGTGGAAAAAGTGCAAATTAAATTGGTGTGAATACTTTTACTCAGTCGGATTTGAATCCCATGTAGAAAGTGGAATGTCTTGTTTCTCTTCATCAGGATCATAAAACCTTCAGCACAGATGACGGGAGCAGCTGTTGAGAGTCACTTAATAACACTTGAGTTCTGTCAACACATTTCCTCGTCGCTTGCTGCCATTGTGTTCACGTCTCAGACAAGCAGCTTGTCAAACAAAACACTGATAACAGACGAATCTGCGAATTCCTGGACCAGCTCTAATGACTTAATGTAATGTTTCTGTCAGTGGCGGCGCTTAAATAGACGGGATTATTGTCATTGAAGAAAGATTTCTATTTCACTGTTTTGCACACTTTTCAGGTGGCTTATAAGTTGCTTTAACAGAGTAAACTTTTCTAAGCAACTTTGTTGTTCCTAATCTGTATATTTTTATTAATCCTACATATTTTTAATGTAAAGGTTGCTTACGTATAATTTAAAATTCTGAAGTTAATCCTTTAGATATTTTGTATATTATAAAAGCCCTTGAATTTACTGATGATTTATTCACTTATAATTCTGACTAATAATGCTTTGTGTTCAACATAAGCATAAGGAAATCTAATTTCCTTTGTTGAAAAGGTCATTGCAGAATAAAGTGGCTGTTCACAGAGTGCTGAATCAAAGCATATTAACAGAAAGTTGAGTGGAAGGAAAACGTGTTGTAAGCTTTATAATCACAGCCTTTGGAGGATTGTGAAGTATCGCTCATTCAATAGTTGAGGGCGCTCACATCTAAAACGGGCTACAACTATTAAATCAAAATAGTTGTGAGGATTTTATTACCGTCAAATAACAGAAATACTTAAAAAAACAATCAGTTTTTGTAATACTGTTGAAATATTCCAATGTATTCTCGATATTTACATTTTTAAATATTGAAATATTGAGCCTTTGTTGCCTAAAGTAGCCGGAAGACACAATTTAAGTAATTTTTTACCCAACATGAAAGGTGGATTATGTGATTTTGGTGTCCAGCAGCCTCCAAACCTCCCTTCCGCCTCCTTCACCTCCCCCCAGCTCCACAGAGGCATATTGATGTAGTGTGAGGAGGTTAAGCCTTTGGTTTAGTGTCCGTGCGGCCGTGACATTCTGACTCTCTGGCCTGTAATTGACTCATCGGTGTGTGTATCAGCTGAACCTCTGCCCACCTGTGATTGACAAGCCGTTCTAATGCCCCAGCTCCAATTTGGAATACCTTGGGTATTTCCTCCTCTCTGTGTTTTCTGGCAGTTTCTCCTACGCTTGATGCATATTTTCCCTCCTCCTTTTAAAGTTGGTCCCGGCATTTCTCCCGCTTGTTTTGTTTTCATCTGTCCACCCTGCGGGTTCCTCCATCTGTTTGCTTGTCAGTCTCTTGTCTCCTTCACTAACTTTCTACACCATGAGCTCTGGTTTCGTCATCCTTGGGTCCTGACACGGCGCATCCTCATGGATCCACGGTATCAATTTGCATTAGTGGACTGCTGCAGTGTTAAAGTTACGGCGCTCTGCAGAGACCAGCTGGGGGTCTCAGTTTCTCTGGAAAGTTTGCTGCTCATGCTATAGGCATGCTGCTCTGTCTTTGGCTGGGTTTCAGCTGTCTTCTGGACACACACATGCACACACACTGAGCATATGTTGAGCCTCCCCAACGACTGGACCCTGCTACAGGAGCATTATCTATTTAAGGCCACTAACTCTGTGGATTAGATCAAGATTCAGCTCCATAATGGCCGGTCTGGCACAGCACCGAGTGTCAATTAAGGCCCCCTGTGTGACACACAGACACCCCCTTCAAAAATAATGTGATCTCACTCACACCCAGATGTAATCACAACGTAAAAGGCACCCAGGCTTTTTTAAAACTTTCCGACTTTAATTGTATTTGCAGTGTTTTTACTTTTTCCCTCCAAACTGACATTTACGTCATCTGGAAAAATCCAGTCCTGCTCCGATGAAATGACTGCTGGCAGAAAATGAAAGCAAGTTGGAGTCATTATTAGCATTACGGCACATGATTCAGAGAATGTTCCTTCGTGCTTTTTGAAAGTTTTTGTCATTGCGTCCAAATAATTATTGCTGCTTCTTCTCACTAAATTATCTTAAAGCTTTGGATGTGATGAATAAACGCAGCTTCTCTGAAAAAGTTCAAGAAAATGTGTTTTGAAAACAGAATGCAACAAGAAAGAATGTTTAAAAATTATATTTTTCTACTTTCTGTTACACCTTAAATCATTTACAGTTTTGTGACACTTATTTATGTCACAAATGCATAACAACCCTTTACTTTTAAAAACCTTTGGCTGGTTCTGGAGGTCAGACAAGATATTTTGTTGTCCAAAAAATTCTGTCATATTCTATTCTTACTCATCAATTTTTAGATGATATTGACATGGACTACTCAACTGCATTTAATTTTTATGCAGTTTAATTAATATTGAACAGAGTCCAGATCCCACCACACATCAAGCAGATTAACACATCTAACGCAATGACGATGAGGAATAAAATTAAATTAAACTCCACTTAAATTATGAAGACCAGACCTGCTGTGGTCTGAACAAAGTCTCACAACTTCCCCACATCTGTAGGAACAATCTGCACTAGTTCTTAGACCCACTCTGTGTCAGAGTGGGTCTACGAAGTATGAGCCCAATCCGACCCTATTGATTAACTTTAACTAGAGGCCCCAGACTGAATAAAACCAGTTTTTTCCCCTTCGTTTAAAAACAAAAAAACAAAAATCAAATACGGAAAATATTACATTAAAGCAACTCTTGTTTTGTTCTCCACCTCCATCCTTTAGATACAAAAAATGATCTTTTAAAGATTGACGGAAATATTATGAACCACATTTTACAGGGTGTTTTACTAATTCACATCTTTTTCATACATAATTATTGAATTCTCTGTGTTTTAAAACACATTATAAACCAAAGTACCTCGAAGCACTGAGATGACACACACACATTTATGCACGCAGAGAAGCGCGGCCCTTTTCAATTATGGTCAACCCCTTAACACTGCAGCTGACTCGCTTCAAATACGGTCACACTTGTAAAGACACAATCATGTAAACCCCATTTCCTGTTCAACCCACACACAATCACACACCATCCTCCTCTTAATGATGGAATCTCTTCATTTGCTTCTGTTTTGTATTTGCTTCTTTTCATGAAGCAGTATATTTAAACAATAAGTCTGGCCTGCGAGTAATAAAACCCAGAATGCAGTGCATATATTAAAAGCCATTTACGGTTTTGCATCTTGTATCATCTCCATACATGTATGTTTTTTTCGTTTACCCCTGTTTGTAATTTCAAGTCTTTTGTTACATCAAATACATGCACAAGCACCGCACACCTCCCTCCGACAACACATTAATCAAACAGAAAAAATCCCAGCTTCCTCTGATATGAAAATGAGCCGTCCGGTACCACATTGAAGAAATTGTCACTGTAATTGCTCTTCGACAGCTGCACACACATTCATGCACACGCACACACAAATATAATCTTTAATTGCCTCCAAAATGTTTGTGTCAAGATGGCGTTGCTAAGATAATGGCTGAAGACCGTGTGGCCCACACTAATGGCATTCCCGCTTTTAGCGCTTCACGTCGGCAGAGAAATCAGCAGACTGTCAAATATTTAGAAGCATGCAGTTGTTTGCATAGTTGTGGTGAAATTGTGCGTCTGGAAGCTTGCCAAATCATTAAAAAACGTTATCTCTCCAGAAGGAAATCTCAAGCACACAGAGGCATATCAGGAAGATTTTAATAAATATACTGAACGAATCTGACATTTTGTTAGACATGTATTTATTTATGTAAATAAAGGAATTTTATTCTGTGATTTGGAAAATTAGGATAACCCAAAATATTTACTTTTAAAAGGCATAGTCACATGTTTATATCCAATGTATTGTTTATATCAAATAAATGAAAAGTAATTTAATAGCACCTAAATGACAAGAGATAACCTTAGCTTTCATTGGGTGTCCCATTATTAATATTTCACCTGGCAATAGTCAGGAATGTTTTTTGTTGATTAAAAAAAGTGTTGGGTATGTTGGTTTATGGCTATTCTGTAATCTACCAATAAGTTATGATCCCCATGAATCCAACATAATAAAACACAGGTTGCAAAAATGTCTAAACTTTCAGCGCTTCCGCTTGCTAATGTTTCAAGAGAGGGAAAACAGCCTGACTTCGCAGTTTGTTTCCAGCACGGAGGAAGAATACCTAAATAACAGCAGCAACACTATGTGCCAGCATCAGCATTCACAAGTACTCTCTGTTCCATTTGCGCACACTAGTTCCTAAATGCCGGTTTCACACCTCGCTCATACACAAGCCCAGCTCCTAGAAATGTTTTGCACATAACATTGTCGCTGCTTCGAACTGTTTTTGATTTGGTCAGTCAGGTGTTTTTATTTTTAAACAGACAACACAGATGAGTGAAATGACAGCATGAAATCTGATATCACCGGCCAGAAACTTGGCTGCACTCCCTCACACTTTGGCCAACTTTCTCGACTGAACATGTGCAGTAACAATGGCAGTTGCCAGCCCATTGTCTACTGTGGATCAGCTCAGTTACACCCGTTCTCCAACATCACATCAGGCACCCTCACACACAAACACTGGAAAGGCCTCACTGTTCGTCGTGCTTTTCCAGCTTCAACCTAATTATCACAGGACTGAAACAATCATGAAAAGCCCGTCATGGTTTCATAGAAGCAAACCCCTTTCGTCAACCTCAGAGAGGCTGACATTCGCTATGATTGAAAATCACACTGGGACTTTCTGTCACACTTGCGTAGAAGATGGATGTAATGTGGGATAGGGGGCTGTGGACGGGGATGCGTTTGTCTATTCCTAAAATCTAGGTTGCAGAGTAACAAGTGAATGATTTATGAACGTGAGTGCTTTCCTACGGCGGCTGAGGTTTTGAAGTCAAAGTGGAATGACAGTCGGCTTGGGCTGATTGTTGGATTTTACTCAACGGGAAATGAGAGCTCAAACAAACCTGATGCAAGGATCCGACACACTGCAAAACCACAAAGTTTGCTGAACTTCCATAATCAGCCTGTGGCTATTAAAACCAACTAAAGGATATTAAATTAGTTTAGAAACGCAAATATAAGTTTACACAGAAGGTATGAATTAGACTACAGACTTTATTTGATAAACCAAGACCGGTAAGGAAAAAATAATTGTGTCCTAATCTACAATAATCTGTTGTGCTGCACCACGAGGCTTAATCTTTTGTCTTCTTTTGTTTAATGTACTAGCCTCAAAAATAATCTGTATTTATGCCAGTAGCACCAAAGATATTTTCCTTAACTTAGAAAATAATATTTGAAAATCATAATTACTCTTTATATGTTGACAATAACTAGATTTTGGTTTACATTAAATATATATTTTAATGGCCACATCACACAAGTGCTGGTAATTTCCCTTACTGACCATTTTGCACTTTTTTGTCTGACATCTTTTGTCAGAAATAATCTATCTCCCAGATGACATTTTCTACCAACAGGTAGAAAGGTGTTTTCAGTATTATAACAAATTTTATAGTAAAATATCAACTGCCTGGTCTGATCTGGGTTGAGTTAGTTTGTGTTAACATTTTTGTTCCTTGTGTCCTGAAGGAATATGGTGCATTACTGTTTATACATTATAAAAAGGTCTTTGAATTGCCTTTGTGTCTGGCATTCCCTTTATAAATAACCTTTCTGAGGCTTGCCTATAAATAGCTGTCATTATACACCTGTCGGTCCCAGGCTATAGTGGACCAGCTTATGGCCTTCTCAATTCAGATTGTCTAGGTGTATTATCTCAAGGGGAAACCCTCTTACTAATTTGGTAAATAAATAAAATTGTTTAGGAGTAAGAAAAGCAAGGAAGCAATTCAAAAATATTTTTACAAGTAAATCTACAGAATTTACTTGTAGATTTACAAATACATTCTGTACGGGAGATCCGTGTTAAAGTTTGAAGCAAAAACATCAGTGAAAAACAAAAACCTCTCAGGGTCGAACAATAATCCTTTTAGAAACAGTTTTACTGTAGCCTAGCTATTAGACCCAACATATCCATCATTTTGCAGCTGTATGGGTTTGTAGCCACAAGGCAAACCATCATCAGCTCTGAAGCCCGACTCGCTAAAAAAAAAGCACATTGACCTCGAGCATGCCGTGACATCCTGCAGCACTGTGGCTATTATTAATAATGAGCAGGACATGCAAGGTGCTTTTGGACAAACAAGCCACTGACCCCTGAAGTCACTTAGAAACTACTGTCATGACCTTTAAATGGTAACCACCCAGAAACCTGGGGTTGAAAATAATGAGTTTGGCTGCAGTCATCATTACCTGTTAGTGTGTATTGCTGTCAGGTAACAAGTGAATCAACAAAACTCTGAATGTGATTGGATTGTTTATCACAATGACAGACTGCACAGCAAGATTTTAGATTTATCTAGTATATTATATAAAAAAAATATACAAACAATATGCAGTGTTTACCCCCGAAATTTTGCTAAGCCCAGCGATAGGGTGACTAGGGAAATCCACCAGCAGCCACTTGGTGTAGTATTTTGATTAGCTGGTTGTTCTTTATCCACACAAATATAATGTCATAGGCAGAAGTGTGCTCTTACGACATGCTAACATCCATGCTAGCTAGCACTCTGCCTAAATGCTTGCTCATACAAAGCACTGCCTGCTTCCACAAAACTTCACAGACTTCCACTCTCCCGCAACTTCCCCACTCAGCTCCTCCAGACTAGCAGCAGCAGCAATTAGCAAACACATGGTGCATATGGTGAGCCTATCATACAAACTACTGCAGTCCAATGCTCCTAAGAACAATTGCAAATGGCATAATGGAGGAGCATTGTTGTCATGACGTGCTGAAGAGGGCTTGTTGGAAAGATTTTGAAATTGAAACAAAAATTGACAAGAAGCAACTGATATTCAAATTCTTCAATGGGGAGGTCAGAGGTTTGTCACCAAACCTGGTCTCAAGAGTCCATATGGATGCCAGGTGTATAAAGAAAAGCAGCAACACCAGAGCTAAACAATCTCTAAAGACTCAAGATTTGACTTCCTCTGCAGATTGAACTGAGACCCACTCTCTAAAGGTTTACTTTTCTTAATGAAGACTTAAACTCAAATGCAAAATAATGGTTAAGAGTAATTTGAAAGCTATTGGATACGTTTCCGATTTAGTACCACATATCTGATTGTTTTTTGGAGGGAAGTGGGTGAAAAACTCCGAATTGGGCTATTCAGTCGGCCATGAATTAAAATTGGTTTTGCCTGATGTGTGAAAGCAGCTTTAGACTCAAACTAATATGTATGATGCTTCTGGCCGAAGACAACAGTCATCATTTATGTCAATAAGTGACATAAATGATAAATGAAGTTAGATCCTTAGTATACCTTTAAGTTGCTTGTGCTCTATTCTTATTCAGAATCATCTTTAATGGCCAAGTTGTGAACATAAACAAGGAATCTGACTTCAGCTGCAATACATAGGAAGTCTGAACAATCAAAGCAGCAGGAACCAATACAAACACAAGCAAACAAATTCAAGCTCTAATATGAAAATTGAGACATTTTAGAGTTTTTTAAGATCTTTTAAGATATCAGCAGTAACACCGTGTTGACCTAACACTTAAACCCAAACCACTAAAGGTAACACAAGAACAAGTTGGGGTTCTAAATAGTTTTAGAACGTTTTTTGTAGATTTAATTTCCAGGCTACTACAGTTAATCATCCAGTTACAGAAAATTTGATCTATTTGTGTTTATTTTTTTGGTGGTGATATAAAAATTCTTTTAAAGTGCTTGATGAATTAAGACAACACCACTATGACTTTTCATCACTGTTCAACATCATCTATCTGCCACCCTTTCTCTGACATAAACCATTTTTTGAAATGGTTTTGTGTTTATGTGTCTGCCATCCTGAGCAGCCGTTTTGCTCCCCACCTCCTCATTTGCTTCATTTTTCACAACACTGATAATCCCACGAACAGATCACCCATTTCAACCTCCAACTACACACACGCACAGTTACACAAGCCAACAAACATTTCCAGATGATGAGAAGCACTTACACAAAAGCCCATCACACACAACACAATCATGTACCCGTATACTAGGTGCCAACCATTGCCATGGCGACTCCAATCAGGAAAAGCTCCCTTTCCTCCCATTACGGTGAAGATGACAGTTTCTCTCTCCTTCCTTCTGCCCTTCTTGAAATATGATTGTTCTCTTTCCTTCTTCCTCATCCTTATGTTGTTTATCTTACACCTAGAGATGAAAATTAGTACGATAAAGCAAAATGTTAACTCAAATATTCTGTAAAAACCCCTGTCTAAACATTTTGCTTTGTTGACTTATAAACTACTTTGGTTTACATTTCATTTACAATCAACATGCCAAATTTTAAATTCATTCCAGGTACAATTTATACACATTTTAAAGGTAAATGGATGTAGACAACCCTTTTATTCACAACTTGCATAAAAAATGTCTTTGCATTTTCTCCTAAAAAAGCCATCTGATTGGCTGACCAGTCCTTCATGATGACCTTTCCCCTGAAATCGACTCTGTAAGCTTTGCTATCCTTAAGACAAAACCGCAATGTCATACAAGCTTCTGTCCATCACAGAAGTGTTTCTCTGCATTGTGCTGCTATGCTAATTTCATGTATTTTTCATGTATTAAGACCAAATTATTATTAAAACAACCATTCCCACAACATCAGATTTATAACTTTGATATTTTTATTTGAACACTATTTGATAGAATAGTGTTCATATTTTGATTAACCTCTCCTCAATAAATAGGATGCAAGATTAATAGTCTTGTGAATTAGTAGTTTATGTCTGTCCTATTTTATTTGTTTTAGTTCATCAGTCACTATTAGACATGGATTTGTATTGGATGGTATTTTCCTCAGCAAGGTTTACTAAACAATTAATTTTCCATCCTGTTTTTTTTTTTTAAATCTTACTTTCTTATTATGCTATTGACAAGTTGTGACAGTTTTTATTTTCTAAATCAATGAGACTAGTTCAACAATTATACCCTTTGAAATTCACTACAAAGAGAAATGCTCATTGTAGAAATTTAATGACGTTTTAGGGTCATAAACAACCTGGTTACTACAAAGTCTGAAAGGTGATCAAGGTTTATAGCTCCAAGCTCACAGCTGGAGGCCTAAGGTGTTCTTTAATGTGACGCACTAGAAAACGATAAAAAAACAAAGGCGTGTAATTGACTGATAAAAGTTCACAGTAGGGGGCAGGAAGCAGAGCAGTGGTCGAATTAATCACGAGACTTGAAATTCAACTCTCATGTGAGACCAATATCTCATGATGGTTTGACTAACGAGAACTCGTGATTGAGGTCCCTGCTGGCCTGTGTGTTAGAGGAGTATTTTTCTAGGGTCAAAATCCGGTGAAATTAAATTTATTAAAAGGTCATTAACAACATGTAATTGTGACTGTCATGGAGTGGTTGTTGAAGCTGCTTCATATTGTCAATATGCCCAGTGACATTGGCTTTGGAGTGATGTTGGAATATGTCAACCAGACCTAATTGTAGTTTAACAAATTAAGGAGCCAGTAGTTAGAGGTGATGTCTCAAATCCAACTATAATATCTACTGTAAAGCTGCTGTCGACATTGTAGTTAAAAATAAATCCTTAAATAACCACTCATTTCCTTCAGGGATGAGCAAAAAGGCTTTTTAAAACTAATGCCGATAGTTTTTTAATTCCAAAGGCCAATAACCAATTAAACACTCATGTTTGGTGGCGTGTTTAATACTTCATACTTAATCTTAATGCACCCATGTGTTCAGTAGTTATTAGCTGAATCAGAAAATAGGCAAGAATCCTCTGCCAGAGCAGCTCGTCTAAGAATTTGTAATTCAGAGGTGAGTTGATCTTCATCAGTGTAGACAGAGCATTTGCATGGCATACTGAGATTAACAAATATTATTGCAAGGTTTTTTCTGTTAAATGTGGGTGATATTTTAACTGTAACACCATCGTGTGGTTTATATGTTTTTGTTTTTTTTAGGATGGGATGTTTACTTTATTGAAAAGATACAACTTATTTTTTCATTATTACTTAAAGCTTATGTTCTAAAATCTTTGACCACCACTGAAAGTCACAAGAAAAAAGAAGAGTCTAACAAATGTTCCACCTACTCCATATTGCTTTGATTTACTCTTCTAAAACAGTGTTCCCCCTTGAGATAAAGAAGCTTGTTGTTGGACCCCCCAACGTCTTACGGGTCACTGGATCCCACTGACTTTATTCCTAAATATAGAGCTCTATAGTTTTTGCAGTATCCTGCTCTCTGCTCACTGTGTTTGAAAGGCTGCTTCCAGTTGACTGGCAGCTGGTCCTGTTATTACTGACAGCTCCTTGTGTTGGCTGGTGGCTTTGGGCTATTTAGACACAGCTTGACAAAGTCCAGGAGGTGGATCTGCAGAGGAAAATTACTCTTAATTGACAAAAAAGGGCTTGGAATGGGTAGTCGAATCATTTGATCAGTAGATTTTTCTCTTTCACAAAAGCCATTTTTTGTTTGACATTTTTGTCTTGCACAAAAGACCTTCCTAATACATTTACTGTTCTGTAATTATTTTGGTGTTACCATTGGAAACTCGCAAACAGGAAGCTGAGAAATTTGAGACCATGCTTTCTGCAGTTAATATTTCAGTATTCCCCTCCTCTGTAAATGGATTTTAAAGCAGCATTTATGGTCTGTTAACGTCAAACACACCAGTGTTTGGTTTTCAAAGGAAACAGAGATGGCAGGCAGAGAAAGTAAGAGGGTCTTTTTTTTTTACATTATCTCTTTGTTTTATAGTCAAAGCAAGAGATAAAAAGAAAAGTACAGTACTTTTTGAAAGACTTTTCCAATCATGTATTTTAAGCAGTAGAAATTTTCAGCTAATTAGGTGATACTTTCTCCGTTTCCAGATCAAACTGACTTTTGAGAAGAACTTTCTTCACATGTGTGACATTATTCTTCTCAAAGATGGCCTTTGGGTTAAGCCGGCACTGAACCACATCTGATTTTCAACTGGGCTCTTCACCATAAAACCCACACACTGTCCGCAACGTACAGATGGTGTGCACACACACCAAAACCAGCTAAACCTAGCCAAGCTAACAGAGAGGAGTCCAGATCACAGCTCAGCTATTGAAATCATCTTAGAGACATAAATTGACAGATATTAGACTACTCTCATTGGATTTAATATGCATATTTAGAAGATTTGCACTGTGCTGCCATGAGGAGTGATAATAAGTTTCACTGTTACTCAGATGATCTTCGCATTAACCCGTCTTTAAAACCTAGTAATAGTGACATTCAACACTTCCTGTGGCATTTTCTTTGGAACATTTTAGATATGAGCTACAAAAAAGAAAAATATTAAAATTTTCCAAGAATTATATAAAATTTAATTTCACAGGAAAAATACATGAACAGAAATCTCTAAATAGACGCAAATAGTCAAGGGTCCAGGATATAAATAATAAATATACTAATCGTCATCCACGAGAACTATTATCAATTTCATACACCAGAACAACTATTCATTTGCAATTCAATTTTGGCCACAATTAATTACCCAAGCGGTGCTAAAAGTAGCAATTTCCTACTTTTAAGTTACAAGTTTCCCCTTCAGCAGCAGAATACTTTCAATATAGAGGAAAAAAAAACAAGTAAAATGTTTTTCCATCATCTTGTTATAAAATACTTGACAATTTTTCCCTGTGTAATTAATATGAAACCGTAGAGCTGTAGCCACAGTGAGGCCAGTGAGGCATTAGGCCAGGTCTGGCTTCTCCTAATGCTACTTCTCCCAGCTGGTCTGTCGCTGGGTCACATTTTATAGAGATAAAATTATTTTTCTGCTTCTCAGAGTTATAATTTAAAGTGAGCTGGGAAAATGGCACTGAAACTAACGTGGGTGGCTTGATTAAGTAGGAAACATGTACAGGGGGGGAGAAAAGACATAAAACAACTCCAATGATAAATTGTAACTTTTATCAACTTGTGAAAACTAAATAAAATTTTATTGGAAGCTGAAACGAGATTAAATTATGCTCTTCAGTGTAAAAAAAAATCACTTCAAAATTACTTTTGGATTGAAAATCACCTAAATATTCCAAAGCAATAAGTTTCTTTTCACTGAATTCATATTAATGGGTAACTAACAAACCAGGACGCTCACAATAAATATAAACATCCTTCAACAGAGCACATAAAGATTAAATGTTTGTTTTCCATGGATTGTTCTGCCTCCAGACTAGTCGGGGATTGTGTAAATAATGCTAGTGAGTTTCGTTAAGACATGTCCAATATGGCAGGCCTGTATCTTGTTTGTCATGAAGGTGTGAGTCGACCTGCCTCCCCCATTCCTTCCCTGATAAAGTTGTTGTGTTTAGCTTTCCAAACCCAGATCTTCATCCATCTTAACGTTGGTTAAGCCTGGTTTCACCTGGGGTCATGGCATGGTAGATAGCCTCCTTATCACTATTTAAATTACAAGCAGCCCAGGCCACTGTAAGGAGCTACAGCAGTGCATACCAAGCATGCATTGTCACTCTTCTCCCCATCCTTGCTCTGAGACTGGACTGAGTTTGATAAACACTGACGGTTGAGGCAAGGTATTTCCGTGACTGACGGTTATTGACTCTGCGATATGGTGATTTGTTTCTGCGCTGCGGCACAATTGATTAGCCATAAGGAAACTCGGGAGATGTTATTGGATTGCTATTCAGAAAGATTGAGTGTCAGTCTCCATCCGATTCCATATCTCATCCATCTCTCTTTCACCCTGACTTTTCTCTCTTCAGAATATATTAGTCATTTTCAATAATAACAGACTGATATGGAGGCGTCGCCTCTCCTCCATTTGATATTGTATATCCAAGGCTAAATAATGATGGATCCTCGGGTTTGTCTTGTTCACCTGTCAGCCTTTTTCCCCGTTTTGTCTGTGTTGGTTGCTCATTTGTACCTCCCCTGTCTGTCTGTGTTGGTTCCGGTCTCCTGCCTGATTGGACTCTTGTTCTGTTTGCACTAAAATCAAGAGGGTACTCCACAGATTTAGCTCCGGTGCGTTCCATTAAAACAGGTTCTTGTGTCATGCAATGGTATGATTCATAAAACACAATCAAGGTTTGGGTCTTCACCTCAAGCATTCCAAAGGATAGGGGTGTAGTGTTTAAAACCAAAAAGGGTCATTTTAAAATATAGGAATTATTTTTCCATGCTTTATAAACAAAAAGTATGCCACAAAACTACTCCAGCATGCTTACTTGCACAAAACATATACAAAACTTATATGTTCTTGTGAATCTTGATGTCCCATTAGTAAACTCTTGTAGTCATTCAATTTAAAAATCGTCCTTTCTAAGAAAACTGAGTCCTGGTGTCAATGGAAATTCTAAATCATTTCAATGCAAAAGCAGCAGTCATATGAATAAAAGTTACCTCATCAAATCATGTTACCAAACAGTCAATTTAAGATGTTCAGAAAAACCTACCGTATTGTCCAACAGTAGAAGGGACTTCTCACCAGTTCAGCTCACTAAAAAACAAACAACTGGCGTTTTGGGGGAAACAAATAACTCTGATCAAGTTATTGTAGTGTGTGACCAACAATAAACCAACAATGTCCAAATCACAAAGTAAACAACTGAAACACACCAAAACTCAAAATAAAATAAATAAACAAATAAAAATAAAACACTGCGCAAAATAGAACATTAGGAACATGAGCAGAAGCCGTGTTCGATCGGATATAGCGCCCATTATACAGCACAATGTGGCCGAATAATTCGCTTAATAATATTTAATATCGACCACAGAAGGACTGTTAAACATCAAGTTGCATAAAAAGCAGCGTAGATATCAGAATAAACGGATAACTCACGTTTGGTTGACAGCAGTGACGAAAGTTCCTCCTCCTTAATTGAAAAAAAAACACAGAAGTTGGTATTTAATAGTTCTAACATGTTTCAGAGGCGTTTAAACAATGAAAAATAAATATTCCTTACAGGAGTCTTGAACCATGTTGTCCTCACGTTGAGTCTTTATGCCGCCATGTACGACAAGCTGTGACCTTCTCCAGGTGACTGGAAAAAAATGTCCCAGTCTCTTTCCGGAGTCAAACTTTTATACGTTCCTGTGCAAATAAATAGTTAATTATCATATAATCTCTGAAAGTCCGTATTTTGTCGTTGGGCTGCTTAATTTGCTCCGCTAACACTCTTGCGCTGCCTCTCACCTTAATTAACTGCACTTGAGCAATTTTCCAAATTAGGGGAGGGATGAGGTGAATGATGCTTTCAGGAATGTTGAGAAAACTAAATTCCCAGCGAATCAGACATAAACACGCATACAGACTATCATTTATATCGATACGAGAGGTGGTGACATTTTTTAAATCTATGCGCCTATCACTGAGCCCTAACTGTACTATTATCTATTAGTACAGTTAATTTAGATTCACTTTATTTTGGTAAATTAACATTACAAAAACGAAAAGAAAATACTACTTAATAAACCAATAATTAAAGGTGTAGGCTGAGGCTGAGGCTTTTCCTTGAGTATCCAATAGATATGAAGGAGGGATAGATATGGTACAGTTTTTATTGTCCATGAACGTCTCTCCATGGCATTAACTCGTTGTTTTCTACCTAGGGTTGTTAACTTGTTCCCGATCCTTTTATCAGATGATGTGGTTCTGTTGGGCTCTAAAGGCTTTGACTGTAACCCTACACTGGAGCAGTATGCAGTCAAATGTGAAGCTCCTCTAGCTCTAGATCTGCAGCCATGGTCCTCAAATGGAAAAAGATGGATAGGAAATTAAGTCAAACAGGCAGTTTTTGCAGACTTATTTGAAAATTCTATGTTGTCTTTGTCGTTACTCGCCCTGGACCATTCAAGGAGAAATGGGAAAAAGTCCATATTGTGTCCCTGGGTGCTTATCAAGGTCAGTCTTCAGCTGGGGAACTCACTTGGAACCAGATGTCATTTTAAAACGTGCTTGTGTCTATGGGAGAGTGTGCCGTGGGTCGACATGGGGCGTTCGCTTACATGACAAACGCAGATGCTACCTTTGTGGTCAGAAGGCTGTAAGTCAATTAGGTTTTACTAATGGGGCCAAGAGCTTAGCTGTTAGCTGCACTAGCACACACACACACAATATATTGATAAGATTACAATGGTAATGTGAATGCATCAGGGTTAAACCCCATTAAGGAAGACGCCTGTCTCAAAAACGTCTGCTTTTCTGGATGGCCAGCCATCTTAACCTCCAAGCCCTCTTCCTCTACTCCTTCCCTTTGCCCTCTATCCTAATTGCACCCATGGAACCTCTCCGTTTGTTTTCGCCCTGACTTTTTCCTGTTTTTCTTCCAGTTTCTTCCACAGCAGATGCACAGCAAATCTTCTCCGTGGCTCTTTACAACTCTTAGCTTCTTATTCCCATCTGTTTCCCCCTCGATTTTCTTTCCATCTCCCTCCACCTCATTTGAATTACTGGCGTGGTTTTTCTATCCTTCAGAAAGAAAACGCCTCAAGTCTAACAGTTTATAGATGAAAATTTGATCTCTTTTTTTTTTCTTTTCTGTGCACATATCACAATGAATAGCCTTTCAAAGTTTTACAGGAAATCCTCGAGTCAATGCTTGCGTCTAGCTTTTTTTCCACTTTTAAATTTTTTTCAATAGCATCTAGACACACTGATTAAACCTGTCAACCACAACTAAAGCTAAATTTTTGTTGCAGACTTGTGCTTTGTTTCTGCATGAAGTCCTTATTCATACTTCATGATCAGTGTATTCATTAAGGGTATTGCTTGATAGAGAAATACACAAAGCCCCTCTATAGGTACTTTGGTTCTTGTTGCTGCTTTTCTGATTCACGAATTTGCAGATTTGTATGTGAGGCATATGTAAACTACTCAAAAGAAAATTCCACTTAGGAAGCTAAAATACCTAGAACCAATGCTACTTGACACGCTATTGACTGGACTCAATCCAGGAGCAACATTTATTTTCTTTGGCGCTGATTGGCTGAACCCCAAAGACTTGAGATAAAAAAGACTGTAGATGTTAGCATGTTCGGTAGTGTTAAAATGTTTTCCGATGCGCGTATTAAATTATGCTATATTAATACACAGACAGTGCTAAGCTTTTTTAAAGAGGGTCCTTAGTATTTGCAGATTCTAGCTATTTGTGAGCTGTGGTCCCTAACTCCACGAATACAGAGGGTTCACCTTATGGAGCCATATTTAATATGTATTAAATTGGTGACTATCGAGGGTTGCACTGGATTTTATTTAGTGGCTTCAGAGTGAATGGGGCTGGATACATACCAACTCCCAACTGTTTAGGTTTTTCTTTGTAAAAATAAATGTATCCTATGTCCTCATTGTAATATGATGTGGCTTTAAGTTGAAATGTCACTGCTCTAAGAAGCATGTCCTAAATATCATACATTTAATCCATGCTGGATAAAACTGCTTATGTGTATGATGTAAATGGACAGTAAGAGCCTGCATGCTTAATGTTTAAGTGCCTGACTTCATACAAGAAAGACATAATTCTTCTTATTCTGACTTACATTGCTGTCACACATTAAAGTGTTGCTCCTAGCGGTGCAACACCTTTTATCTCCCAGCAACCAAAAAAAAAAAAAAAAGAAGTGTTTCTCATTAGCATGCACTTGTTCCCCAGTGTTTCTCCTCTCTGCTTTGTCTACTGCAGATCTTCCCTTCAGAGACCAAACGATAACGGTTGCGCATAGTGAATAAGGCATGGAAAAGAGGCTGTCTGTTTTATTATTATTATTGTGATAATTAAAACCTCATAATGCAGCAGCAGTAATTCCTGCTATGAAGGCAGTAAAACAGGCCACACTGCATGCGCAGTCTAAGGAGATGTGTCTCCATTTTTCCTGATATTAGTAACCTTTCCAATGTCAACAAGCATAGATAAATGCTGGAAAAAGATTCCAGTTGTTTACCTAATACCAGAGTTATTGCATTACTGCCTGGGAAATATATTTGTGTGTGTCTCCAGACTAAAAAAAAAAAAAAATGGGGGAGAGGATTTTTGGAGGGAGCAGGGTGGCGAAGGTCACTTTGATGTGACTATAAAGGCACACAGCAGGGCAGTGGAAAGAGATGAAAGAAACAGAGCAGAAGTAAAATAGGCCCTGGTGGAAAAGCAAAGGAAGAAGAGACACATCTCCTAGTTTGTTTTGTTTTTTTTGTTGTTTTTTTTTTTTTACTCTGCAACATATGGAGGATAATGATGCTGTATCATAAACAAGAGGTAGCCAGGGAATAGAGCAGACATCTTGCAATTAAAGTGAGCAAACAATATTTTTGAAGCTCCACTGTGGCTCCACAGCAGTGCAGTATGTGCAGAACTCATATCTGAATACAAAGCAGCCACTGATGGAGCTGGCTTGTAATAAACAGCTCTCCAAAATAAGGTGTTACAGTTTTACAATGACATGCTTACAGATCACCTGTTTGATCTGTTTACATGTGACTGACTCCCACACACACCAAACACACTGAACAAACCAGTCATGGCTAATTAGTTACCTAGGAAATGGTGAAACTGGTTGAAATAGGAAACTGAGTTAACTACTCGGACTAGGATTTCTGCAGCTTACTTTTTTGTTTTTTTTACTTACAATGTTTCAAATAATCAAATAGATTATAATATCAGATGAAAACCAGTTTCTAGATTGTGTTTTTATTTATTAGGGAAAAAACCTTAACATATTAAGGTTTTAAACAGGCCCACAGCATCATAGATCCCTACCATCACTTCCTAGTGGACATGAGGTGCTTTCCTGCATATTCATCTTCTTTGTTCTGGAATTTAACCAAATGGAAAGGATTACATTTGTGATCGAAGGTAAGACACTGATGGTTTCTCATCCAGCCTATTTGCTATTTACATCGTAGGGAAAGGGAAAGTCACGAATTACTAGCTAGAAGTTCACAAGCGCTTTGATCTAAAAGTTCAGCAATAAAAATTTGCTTAATTTAGGACTTCTCACACATTTATCTGAGCCAGCAAATCTGTTTACCTGTCTGTTTTTGGAATTACTAATATTTCTAACAATAACTTTGTTTGTTGTCTATTAAAATGTCTGAATCAGCAAGAACTGCAGTCACACTTTTCATCATGTTTCTGAAGTGCTGCCTGCAGTCAGGACCTCTCACACTTTCGGCTTCATGCTGTTGCCTGCCCTCTTTAGGCTCAGCAGTGTATTGCATCTTAATCACTACTGAAACATGCATGCATCAGCTGGTGAAATAATAATATTTACATTCATGCCATGTCTGTTTTCTTCCAAACAGAATCATGAAGATGATAAAACCTTCTCCCACCGCGGCTGCTTTGTTGAGCAAAGACACCTCTGCAGAACTTTACTTCGACGCCTCCTCTCTGTCTGGCACGACTGTCGTTTCTTACTGCAGCTGAAAGTGTTTTGATGATTGAGCTGTTACTGCCACTGAAGGTAACGCTGACGAAAAAAAAAAAAATCATAAAAAATAGAGGGAGGAGGAGTGGGAAGACAGCAGACAGACACCAGATGTTCCCATATAGTCCAAGGAGACGGCAACAGCAGAGGGAAGATTTGCGTAAGCATTACAGTAGAAGTTTAAAGTATGGGTTTGTGTGTAATTATTACCCTGGTCAGGGCATGCCCATAACTTGGGTGGTCTATCAGGAATGTGACAGTTGGAGTGAGTCAAGAAACTGCAGAAGCTACAAGGACCTTATGGGAGTAAAATGAAGCGTCTTCACTGGAGGAATGTGTGCATAGAAGGAAGTATCTGAAGTTAGATTACGATCCGTGCGTAAATGCATGCAAATGTACTTAAAAGATAAGGATCAGTTGATTTTAAGGGATGCCAAGGGGAAATTGGGTCACCGCAACAGCTAAGAGGAGCATGACGACAAAAATATATTAAACATGACATTTCAAGGATTAAACACACAGCGGGAAGAGTTTTAATGCCAAAACCATCCGGTATATCCTTAAGATACATTTATGCTATGATGCTATTTCTTCCTATACATCTCCTGTTATTCATTCAGCATGCAGCAGGGTTTTCCATTGCTAAATTATGACTGAAGAACTGGGATTTCTTTTGCCGAAGTCAATTAAAACCTACAAGACTAAAATATACAGGTTCAATATAGTAATCTAGCTAATAATGATGTGTTTCAAGTGAATTGTAATGTTACTTTAATTAATAAATATATATCATATAAAGCCCTATACTTTATAGATGGATGGATGTTGTTCATACTCACAACGTTTAGATGATGAAAAGTGCTTCCAATACAATATTTGTTATGTGTTGGATATGCATCATTTTCAGGGTAGCAGCTGAAAAAGTTATAAGAGAAGATTAATAATTCAGAAATGTTGATCTACTGAACAGTATGTCTATGTGCTCTACAGTCTGCTTAGCTTTCTAACTGCATTTTTCCTTCCACTTAACTTTCCCTTATTGACTGATGAACGAAGAGTCATTTTTCCCAATGACTGTAACATTTTCGTATCAAAATCCAATTTTAAAAGGTTTAATGTTTACCCCTGTTTCCAGCTTCCCTTTTTCAATTAAATTCCTAAAATAAACCAACCTCTGGATGATGTTCTAATTTATTTAGATGCATAACACACGGCCTTATGTCACTACCAGAGTGGAGGCAAACTCAATATCACTAAAGCAACAAGGTCTCTGTGCTTAAAGAGACCAAAGTTGAGGTGCTCAACCAGAATTGAAATTGCAACCACCTCTGCGGCGGTGACAGAGAGAAGATGGTGAGAGGCGTTGAAAGAGTAGAGGAGTGTGTGATAGGAGAAGAAAAAGAGGGAGAGTTATCAGTCATGCTGTCAGTCTGTGGGGCAGGTTGTGATAAGCGAGGCGGTATACAGCCTGGTATCTCTCTCCCCTCTCTTCTCTGTCTTTCCATCACACACTCTCTCATACACACACACATACCCGTACAACCGAGGGAGTGGGGGGAGGGGACCCTGTTGGGTTCTCCTCTACCACCCATGAGTGAACCCAGCGCAGGTGTGCCGAGGTGAGGATTTGGACTGCGCGACAGCCATTTGTTGGCTGTTCTGTGCAGCAGAGAGATGAGAAAGAAAGCAGATGGTGGGAGCTGTGGAAAAACACACCAGGAAAAGAGCATCATGCATTAAAACTACAGGTTTGACTTCAGAACTGACTCCGACAGAGACATGCATGCTCAAAATAGCATCTTCCTGCAGCGGTGTTGCTGTTTTAGCATGACGCTATTTGTAGAATTTCAAAGTGCACCAGCTGTGCAGATGAACTGACTGCATCCGATCAGAATATTTTAATATAAAACAATTTTTGAACATCCCCTCAGCATGATGTTGCCACCCCCATGCTTCACTGACGGGACGTATATATATTACAATAATCTTGAATTTTAGGCACTACTTTGATTTAATTAGATTTTTTTTTATTTATTCATTCAGTTATCAAATAATTTGTTATGCACACTTTAAAACACTGTAAACAACTTGACTGAAAAGATAGAAGAAGAAGCATAGCCTGCCCTACACATCAAATTAAACAAAACTATCCCTTCATAAATCAAACACAAAACATATCACTCAACAGAAACATAAAAGGAAAGAAAACAATCCAAACCCAAAACAACTTTCTGTCTGTCTATGACATAGAGCGCCAATTAAAACAGTACATTTATGTTTGTAACGTGAAAAATGTGGAATGAGTACTATTACAGAGCAATGCATGCTTTCAGTTAACAATTCAGTAATAATATACCAACTTATATTGGTCACAGCGTTTGCCGTTTCCCCTACTCAGGTCAGTTTCCATTACTCGAGTGTTGACCCAATATTTTGGGGGTTGAAAGCTGATGGTGGAAGGAGAGAGATGTTGACAAATGGAAAAGGAGACTATCAAATGACCCTCAGGGACAAGAAGGGGGGGGAGAACAGAAAGTAAACCCACTGTTGCTTGACGGTTTTACAAGGCCTGCTTCTTCTCTCCGCCTCTCCTTATCTCTGTGAAAGGGTCGAAGTGAGGTTAAGCAAAGATCACTTTTTTCATCAAAAATCGTTTAATCAGAGCTCTCTAGACACCTAACACTCATGTCTGGTGTGTAATCTCACAAGGAGGAGCAAATCCAGAATAGAGCACATGGCAGACTGGTTTATGCCAGCAGAAAGACTCCCCACCCCTTCTTCCACTCCACCCAGAGGCTCAGATTAACCAATCTCACTGATGTCTGACAGCCCCATCCTTAGGCTGTGGATGGGCTTAAAAATGACTGACAAGCCGCAAGAAAGCAGAAAGTTGATGTCTTCTAGTCAAGAAGAGAGAGGGGGACCGGGGGATGACGGTTGACCGAGGTGACAGACGGGGACACGCAGACCCGTCACACAACCTTCTGTCAAGGGCATCGGGGGTCACTCTGAACCTCTTCCAATTCTCCAAGCACTAAGTTTGATTCCTGTCATCGTGGGAGCCCGGGGTAAAAAGTTCCCCCTAAAAACAATTGTGTTGGCTCAGAAGGATTCCCATGAGTCCTGACCGGTAGGAATGCACAGAGCTGTTCCAAATAAAGATTCCAGCAAGGTTACATGCAGTCATTATACTGCCAGTCCACTCCATTACAAGGTAATACAAGCCACAGGCAGGGCACATGGACTGGACACTGCAGAGGCCTTTCTCAGCAGATTATTTTGGGACTCACTACTGTGTCATTACACGGCTTCCCCGCTCTGTATTTAGGCCTGGCTGATTGCAGGGCTGACATTGGGCTGGGCTGAGGTGGGTTGAGGGCCCTGACATTGCCTCGGTTGTTTGATGTGTTTTTCGTGGTGAAAGGCGGCCGTGCGCCATGTCTCCTCCCTTTCTCACTCTTTCGAGGATGC
Organism: Girardinus metallicus; assembly: GCA_903067095.1. Classification (NCBI taxonomy): domain Eukaryota; kingdom Metazoa; phylum Chordata; class Actinopteri; order Cyprinodontiformes; family Poeciliidae; genus Girardinus; species Girardinus metallicus. The sequence goes on from CAEGAE010050171.1 coordinate 173,409, forward strand.
AGAGCCTCGCGAACGGTTTCGTAGCCGCATTTCAGTCTGGTTGCAGCTGCAAAGTTGAGCATGTTTAAGACTTTGCGCAAAACTGGAAGGACATTTTTGAAACACATCGGATAATGTACATGTGTGTTTTTATGCTTATTTGATTGGGATTACTGTGGTAACCGCTAATATTTGCATGTTATACTGTTCTTTAGACATGTAGAATAAAAATGTTAAAGATACAATAAGTGTGACCTCATACCACTTTTTAAAACAATCCCTTAAATTACTGTTGGAACTGAACTTTACTGTAAAACTCTGCTCTACTTGGACTCTTCTCAGAAAAACATCGAAAATTACCAGAATTGATAAGAAATTGTCAAAAAAAATGATTAGCGATTATCAAAAATGTATTAGGAACGATCAAGAAACATCAGAAATTTTTCCAAAAAATTAAGAAGTTGTGTTCAGTTTGCATTTAAAATAGCGATATAGCTTGCTTAACTATTTAAGTGCTTCAACCAATCAAAATGCACAAGAGAATGTGCCTAGCAGCCAGCCAGTCAATGACTGTCTTTTATAAAAGTAGTCACTTTTACTGTCAACTAACTAAAGTTTTATGATTTCAGGCATTTATTTAAGATGACAGTATATTTAAAAGGTTGGGTTAGTAGTAGGTTGGTGAAAAATGTCCGTCTGCTTTAAATTTATTGATGGTTAACATTAAAATATGTCTGACTGTTCTTCTACCAACGCTGGTCAGATGAGACCAGAACTGAACTTCTTGGTTTTACTGCGAGGAAAGCGATCACTGTATATCAGCCTGAACAAACAGCAACATGGTGGTGGCAGCATCATGCTGTGGGGAGGCTTTTCTTCAGCATTGGCAGAGAAACACCTCAGAGTCACTTAGAAGATGAATACCTTCCGGAAGAAGAATAACTCTAAACTCACAGCCAGAGCAACAAAGAAATGGTTTTGATCACAGAAAATCCATGTGATTAAATGACCTAGTCAAAGTCCAAACTCTAATCTGTGCTAAAACTGGTGTTCTGTGACATTCCCTGCTTGACCTGACCAACAGGACAGTTTTCCTATTAAGGATGGGGCAACCTCTGGCGTGAAAAGTTGAGACTGAACACAAACGCCACACTTGCAAACCGCTGCGTTTATTTGTTGTGCTGGTCCTGTGAGATAAAACGTCCCCTGGAGAAGTTGGGGTCCCTTGTTTTACCATAACAATGTGGTTTTATCTCGGCTTTATCTGTGGAAGAGTTCATATCTGTGGCATCTTGTGGGGCTGTGTGTGTTGGGGTGGGAGGAGGGTGGAGGCATGCTCTCTCTCCTTCTCTCTCTCTCTTTCAAATAAACGGTGGGGAACGGGAGTGAGGGAGGGAAGGAGGGCTGGAGGGGGTGGAGGGGTATGAGGAGGCGGAGCCCGGGCGCCGTGACTGTAACGCGATAGCTGCTCAGCTCAAAAGAGCGATCACTCACACACACGCTGCACACACAGCTCGCAGGCAGACACGGGACGCACGCTGGTGTCAGAGCGGAGCAGTAGCGGAGCGCAGGGCTTGTGAAGCGGAGAGCGGCGCGGCATGAGCGGTCCGTCAGACAGAAGAAGACCGGTCGTTTATTTCTGTGCCCGATTGTTTCCAGTTTGACTTCTTGGGAAAGCTGCATCCGACGCTCGGAGCGCGGCGGTGGGCTTCAGATCGCTGCAGGAGAAGCGACCCCCGTGTGCGTAAAATACGCAGGAGCTGCAGAGGAGGAGATACTCGGACAGACAGGGGAGCCTGTGTCGGAACTTGACGTGACCCTGGAGCCTCTGTCCAGATTCTCCACAAGAACTTTGCTCCCTCGGTGTTTCTTGGATGAGTTTTTAGAGTATCACTCCGATGTTCTTGTTTCCCAGCGAATGGTCCTGTAATAATATCGGGGGTTCTTTTATTTAAAAGGCTTCTAGATTTTGGCTTCGACCGAAGTGGATGTTTGTGTTTTTGAGCAACTGCAGCGTTTAAATCCAACAAAGTGGAAACAGCAGACACTCAGTTTTTTTTATACTATTTTAGTTTTTTTGTTTTTTGTTGTTTTTATTTGCCTGATCCGAGATGGATTTTCCCACCACGCTGGTTGGATTTTTAATAACACTGTGTCACTTAGGATGTGAAGTCGGAGGACAGAAAGGTGAGTTTGAGTTAGTTCTTGGTTTTGGCGCACGGATCGTCACCTTTAAACTCGTTTTTTCCTGAGTTTGGGCGTCATGCGTTTTGATTTTTTTTTTTTATTTCTTCCAGCCAACCTAAACATCTGACATAACTTTGTTGTAATCCACAAACCATTTTCCTCTCTTCTCTGCATTATATTCACCGAATATAATGCAGAAAAATGTCTTTATTTTACATAATAATTGAAATATACGCACATTTTTAGATGTTTACAGTTACAGTTAAGTGAGGCAAATATTTCCAAACTGATTAATTTGCTAAATTAGGGAGAAAAAACCGGAAGCAATCAACTCCCAGACGGACTGAAACCATCAGCAGCTGACTGGAAAACGGGAAGCATTTCAAATTTCGGACACTTCCCGTTTGGCTCCGTGTTGTTTTGTTTTTTTTTCTCCTTGATTTACTCTAATTTATAATCAGCAACAATAAACAAACCCTTTCTCTTGATTAAAAAGCTCTTCCGATTAGGAGGGGAGTGGGGGGATGATGTTTTACAGAGAGGGATGGACCTCTCTGCAACAACCTGCAATTTTGACCACTTTTTGCTGGTGGCCAAGAAAGCGTGCGTAAAAGCCACTCTGTCATTGCGGGATTTGACTCACGCGTTAGGGCGTTCATTAGCGACCACCACTCTCCCTTTCCCAGTAGCTCCAGCTGCCGTTTTGAGGCAGGGGGCTCACAGCGCTCTCCGTGGTCAGATGACTATAAAAACGGCAGGTTGTGATCAAATTGTTGGTGTGACTTTTTTGGTACCATATCCTAAAAAGATTATCCATCACTGACCCGCTTAAAATACCTTACAAGACAATGGCATCCCCACTGCATAATACTGCCACTACCATGTTCTGTGTTGAAATTCGATGTGGTTCTTCTCCTCACACAGCTTAAAGTAAGTGTGGAGATGGATTTTTTTTCAAAGCACATTAGAGGAAAGAAACACCTTTTCAGATTTTGTGTCAAAATGTTTCTTCCACAAAGTTTTAAAATGTGGCAGCTGTAAATTGGTGGAATTTGGGTAAAAGTTCACCATTCTCTATCCCTCTGGAGCTCCATGTTTTCTCCAGAGTTCCTGTGCTGCATGAAGACAGGAGTTGCCTGTGGCGACTTTGGGGAAGGGGCTTTTCGCCGAGCCGCCGCGCTCTCTATAATCAGATCATAAAAACAGGAGATTGTGGTGAGCGCCAGATTTAGGAGGTTTTGAGTCCTTGGGTTAGCCGGTTTTGGAGCTCAGCATACATCGACTTCAAGCTTTCTCGTTGGGAGAAGGAGTCCAGGTTGATTAGAACCATTAGTTTATGGCCACACGTAGTAGCAGGCAATTATTCGTACTGGATTTACAGGTGTTTAAAGGGGCGCAAAGACAAATTCAGCTTCCCTGTTCTTTGTTGGTTATGATTTATCCATCCAAAAAAGTTTTAGTAACTAATCACATAGTACTGAAAATGCACCAAATTAGGGTTTAAAAATGGAACTACTGCTCTGCAAAACACTGAGCCCAGGATCTAGTGGTCAGATTTTTTCTTAGGGCTCGTCACAATGAGAAGTGATGTGGCCGGTAGGATGACACAGAGGCTCAGTCATCCATAGCAGTCTGGTTGCTCATACTGTTGGAAGTAAACACTCTTCCTGTTACTCTGTTTGGACTTTTCCTCCTCTTCTTAAAGCTTCTAGCTTACAGCAGGAGTCGTCCGTTCTGGCTGTGTGTGTTTTACAGCACATGTACTCACAGATCAGAGACAGATGTGGTTCTCCTGGCAGTTATTGGGCATCTCCTCCCCCTCCCCCACTCCGTCCCCCCAAGCTCCTCTGACTCTTTCCCTCTCCTGCCAAGACACTGCGCCACATGTCCGTGCCTCAAGAGCCACATTACAGCCAGAGACTGACAGAGAGCAGAGCAGACAGGGGAGAAAATAGGAGAGGAGAGGAGAGCATGCCATCCACTAAACCGCACTAGAAACAAGCAGTAGGAGGGCTTGGGGAGCAGATCCAGGGTAGGGAGGGAGGGTGGGTGGGAGAGGGGATTGTGCTTCAAACAGAGGGGACATCAAAGCATGCAGGGGGTCACGGAGTCAAAATGGCACTGGACAGAGGGAACAGAGCGCATGAAGAGTTACAAGGCGACACTGGGTGATGCAGTTAATGTGGGGGAAAATCAGAGGAAGATAAAAAAAAAAGAAAAAAGAGGGGAAGTCTGTTTTTGGCTCAGACTTGTTACAAAACCAAGCTATCAGAAGTTCTGGCTTTTGATGGCAGACTTTAGTAACTTGATATGTTTTCACTGGGCTCTTTTTAAATGTTTCGGAGCAAACTGCTTCTGGCCTGAGGCACGTTGGATTGTCTCAGCGCTCAGAAGAAATCAAAATATTACAAATCCGTTATTACTTTACTGCACCTCGCTCTTTCTAAAGCAGAGAAATTTACACTCTGTTTGTGCTGTAATCACAATAACTTGACTCCATGATATGTGCATTAATTACTGCTGCCATAAACATTAGTATGCAAGCCATTAACCAGCTTATTTGCATGTTTATTAAGTGGGTGGCTGTGCATCCTTTGAATAAGTGTCTTCTTGAGGCGGGTTTTGTTTATTAAAGCTTTTAACGCTTGATACAAGAAATAATAGTGTGAAACGTCGACAGTATGCTTTAAAATGTTAATTTTATTTTATATTTTTTTTACAAAAATCTGTCTAAATGTCAACATCATTACATTATTGTGAGGAAAATTGTACAACAGACCTAAATGTCATATTCTAATTAAAATATGTTTCTTTAATTCAAGTTTAGATTATGTTTTATATGTAATGCAGTTTATATTTTGGTACAAGCAGCATTAATAACTGCATAAACAGCCTACTTAAGGATGTGCTGCAGCATATGAATTGGATTAAAGCCTAAACTTTGACTAGGCTACACCAAAACCTTCACTTTGTTGTTCAGATGGGGATTATTTGGTGTTTTGTGGATCAGTGTCCAAATTCACTTGACCTTAAGGTCACAAACTTTGATATTTTCAGGTAGGGAACACATAACTAATGAATCCTTTAAATATGGCAAGTTGTCCTAATGCATAATGTTCAACTCTAAGTATGTTACTCTTTTCCTGGACTACTCTGTTGGTTTTACATCCGATGTGCCATGAAACAAACCTTCCAAAAACTTCTCCTTTATTTCTTGTCTTATTTTTTTAGCAAATCCAACACAGGCCTTTGTGTCTTTCTTAGTTTGCGATGGTTTTGGTCTTGAAACTTTTGTACCCAGCATCTTTTGTACTAATTTTAACTGAGGAAAGTGAGGCCCGCAGAGCTTTAGATGTTGTTCTGGGTTCTTCTTAGAGGCCTCTTTTCGGAGCCGTTGATGCTCTTTTTTTTGAGTAATTTTTGTGGAGCAGCACTTCTTGGAAATATTTTCCACTGTTTTATCTAATTGTGTTCAGCTGGTTAACTGCTTAAAAGTGTAACATTGTGTAGTCTGATTTGCTGATAGATCAGAACAGATGGTGTTGTTTTTTGAGACTGTTGAAAACGGCTTTTTTCATTTACTCAAGCCATCTTTGTCTGCTATTAAATTAGTCTGTTATTGATTGACTCTTCACTTTATAAAGAGTGAATACTGATGTTGAACTTTTGAATATAGCACAGACTTGCCTGTCAAATTTCGACTACATATAATTTTCATACACATTATTTTGACATTACATGTGATAACCGCTTCAATTTCTTAATTTCCTGTCATTTTAATTAGTTTGATGCTCTTCCTCTCTTTCCATGCGCCACTCAAAGCCTTTGCATTTTGATCCGCCTGGCCTCGGTGGCATCAGCTGCAAAAACAAGGTCACCCATTAGCATTCATAGCCGAAGACAAACGGAGCACTCGGTTCGATACCAGTCAGGTATGGGAGTCACGGGCTCCTCGCAAAGCTCCTGGAAACGAGCCGCAGCGCTCGGGGTGAAATTAAAAACAAGACCCCGATAAATAAAACAAAGCTTGCTCTTTCTGTTTGTCGCATTAGCCGCATTGGGGGGTCTTAGCTGGAGCTCTGGGACCAGCTTAGAAAAGAAGCGGCGGGGGGTCAGCTTTGTCAAGAGCCAAAGTGTTTTTGAATGGATTTTGAGCTGATTTGAACACACAGAGGGTTTTAAAAGAGAACAGTCAAGGGTGTGAATTTAAAAAAAAAAAACAGCTTTACTGAGCTTTTGCTGTCTCTCTCTTTTTTTTAGGAAGTCAGTTTTCCTGAAAGCTAACTCTCTGTAAGGTGGAGGGCCAACAAATCAAACTGAAACTTACCACAGCGTTACTTGATTCCACACAGCTTTCCTACACTTGTGCCGGCTCTGCAATTTTATTCCTTTCCACCCAGATGGGGTGGAAAGATTTTTTGTGCAAAGAAGTGCCTTAGCAGTGCAGGTTTGACTCTTAAGAGTGCATCGAGGGACAAGGAGACATGATAGGTAGACTTCTGGATTAGATCCCGTCTTCCTGTAGCCATCTGTTTTACTTCATTGATCCATTGAAGCATTGATCAGGATGGCCAGGTCTGTGCATTTAGCTGATTAGCATGGGACACTTATCCTGTTAGAGAGGGAGGAGGAAAGAGGGGACACTGGGAGGCAAAGAGGATTTGGGGATTTTATTTGCTTTTGATGAGGTTTTTGTTAGTTAAGATCTTCTTTTAAACTCATTTAGCACTGTTTAACAAAAACAAAAATACTGTTTCTGGATGTTACATTCTGGGGCTGACTGCTGAATTGACAAAGAAAGGGACATGACTAAAACCAGGAAACTGTATCTCCTGCTTGCGTCACAAAAAACGCACCAGAAGCAAGGAGACTTGCGGATTGAAGGACATTCATTCATTTGCTAGGCTGTGAAGAGTTTTTACACTTACTTGCTCGAACTCAGCTGCATTGTTTTTAAGTCATGAAAATGTGTTGGTTCCTCCCGTTCCACGTTTCTTCCACAATGGCCGAGGGGTTTGAAACACAACACTATGTGAAAACATGACATATGATGGAACGAGAGGGAGGAGGGGGAATAATCCAAACTAAGAAAACACTTAGATTTGTCAGAATCAAACAAAAAAAAAAGTTTTCTCCTCTTCCCTTGTTGATTTTTGTGCATTTTTGACTGCAAAAAGTAGTCGTCTGCCTCAAGATGCTTTATAAATGTCTCTCTTTGGCTGATAGTTTTTTTTCTGCATGACAACAGGTCTCTCAGAAAATAATAATGTTACATAAAAAAATGTCAGCCCATTCAAAATGATGTCCATCTATTCTGTAGTACATGAGTTCAGTACTTGGTTGGGGCTCTTTTTGCATGAATTATTGCATTGTCAGGTCATCGTCTGCTGGCCAATCAAGCTCAGTACCACCACAGTCACAGAACCAACTTTTAACACCTTTCACAGTGTTGTCCTGCTGGAAAATGAAATCAGCATCACTATAAACATTTTAAGCACAAGGAAGCAGGAATTGCTCTAAAATTTCCTGGTAGTTTGCGGCGTTGACTTTAGAAAACACAGCGGGACCAGAACCAGCTGTGGAAACTTCACTTCGAACTTCAAGGAATCTGTGAATCTCTTCTCTTCCTTCTGACTCTGGGTCCTTGATTTTCACATGAAAGTCAGCAGTCCTTCCCCATGATTCTATAGGATTATGTAGAATGATATAATCTTCCAAGTCGCACTCATTCTTTTTTAATATGTTGTTTGATTCATAAAGATTCTTCTGCTTTGGTTCAGTCCAGAATGTCTGAGATTAAATCCAGCCCATACTGTTGACTGAATGGGTGATTGCTGCCCACTTGGCCCTCTTCCTCCCTCTCTCAGGGTGATAGCACATTTTAATTAAGGTGCTGGTAATGGTGGTGGTGGGCTGGGAGGGTACGGGCATGAGAATGATGAAGGGCTTTATCAGCCCTCCTCCTCCTCACTCTCGCAGCTTATCCCAAAGCGTGAAGCCATGCTTTCCTGATAAGGCAGCTAATAGAAATGAAAGCATGAATGTACACGCACAGACACACACACACGGCAGGACATGAGCTAAGACATGCAGACATTTGCACATTTTCTCTGATAACGAAGATAAAGACATCTCCCAGTCCAAGTTGATTGGGAGTGACTCAAATGTGCGCACATGCAAAGAGTGAGTTTACTTATTTCATTGATACAATCTGCTAAAATTAGATTGTGCAGCTGCTTCAGGAGCATAGAGAGGTTCACGGTGCTTCTGCTAGATTTTAATTTTATTTCGGTGGTGTACTGCAAACACACTCGCCTCATGCGGACGCAGTTAGCGTCATTGTTCTGGCGTAATAAGGTTTTGGTGGCTGCGTGGAAGGAACATATGCAGCGCGCGTGTGTGTATGTGGAGACAGATGGACTTCTCCACAAGATGAGACGGGTGTAATTCATGAGGCTCTCTGGCAGCTCCTGAGTGCTTCCCTACAAGTCACACTGACGAAAACACTCAAAACACACGCACGCATACTACAAGAGAGCCTCTTTCTGCTTACTAAGTGTGAAAGATGACCAAGAAATTAAAACAGCATGCGCTCATCTATTGATATACGGCAATGACTACACACACATATGCATTATATTGCCAAAAGCATTCGCTCATCTGCTTTCACATACATATCAACTTGAGTTTTATCCCCTTCTTAATAGGGTTTATAATTAGGTCGACACACCCTGTGCAGCTGTAGCAGCTTCAACTCTTCTGGGAAGGCTTTCCAAAAGAGTTAGGAGTGTCTTTATGGGAGCTTTTGATCATTCTACCTGAAATGTATTCATGAGGTCAGACACTGATGTCGGATGAGGAAACTTCTTTAAGGACTTTGTTTGGGGAGTAGTTTTTGAATGAAGCAAAAATATGTCCAAACGTCTTAATATGCTCAAGTATTCAGAGTAGAATGTGTAGCAGTATGGCTTAAAAATGAAATCTTCAGTTTCTTATTTTAATCTCTTTTTTTTTTCTTGAGAAGAAAAAAAAACTTCCAATTCAGGGAAATTTGTTCTGCTCCATCACTCAAACATGTCTACTAAACCAGAGTCATGTTGGCCATGATTTACACCAAGGATTCCAACACTCTGAATTGCACTCGAATGCAGTTACTTGGTAATGTAAATCCAATCCATGAAGCCCTCTTCACTGTTCTTGAGATACTCTGAAGGTCTTATGATGTTTGGAGGGCTTCTGCTTTTGGCACATCATGTCATTTAGCTTCTGACAGCGTGGCAGAGTTGTTGTCAATCTCAGTTGCTTCCATTTTGAAAACATTTGACTGTGGAATAATCCTTTGTGACAAAATTTCATAAATGGACTTATTGTACAGGTGGCATCCCATCATGGTGCCACGTTGGAGCAACGCATTCTTGGACAAATACTTGCAGAAGCAGTCTTTGTGTTGCATTTTATTCAAAAAATTTGAGCACATTTTGTCAATATAGTGCATATGTGTATAAATGTGTGTGCGTGGGTGAACTGACTGACAGAGGTTTCACAGAGGGGTCAGTGTCCACAGGGAGCCGCCGCAGCGCAGGCATGTCTTAATGAGTCTCGTCAGGTTCTCTGCATCCACCTTACCTTCTGAATTTCTACTTCCTCATCACCTTTTCCTCCACACATCTGTCACTCACCCATCCTCTCCCATGCTCTTTTTTCCCACACCCACCCATCATAAATCAACTCTCCTCCTCCTCCCCTTCCCGATCAATCCCCGTCTCCTTTTTTTCCACCTCAATCCGTCTTTTGTCCGTCCCTCCTTGCTCGTCTCCCTTTTCCTCCCTTTCATCCCCGCTCTCTTCCTCCACCAGTTTTTCTCTCCACTGTAATCCCTTTCTCTCCACTCTCCAACTCTCTCCCCACCTTCCTTGGAGGATGCTCAATGGGCAGCTCAGAGGAAAAAAGTGTTGAGGCTGCAGGATTTCTCCCCAAAGGGCTTAATCTGCTGAGGCTCTGAGCGCCGATAGCCTCCTGCACACCGTTCCCTCCATGGGCTTCTCAACAATGACTGTCTGTCTGCACAGTCACACCAGATAAAGCTATGTCTGTGTGTGGATGTGAGGCTTCCTGTCTGTCTCAGCCATTCTTTCCCATCCCTGCTATATTTTTAACAGTTTTTGCTTGCTGATTCTCCCCGACCCCCATCTCTGCTGGTCTTTGTGATTGACAGGCCCTCAAAGGTGTCATCCTTCATGGACATGCAGCAGCAGCTGGGTGTGTGCTAATGCATGCAATTCAGCGTGCATTTGTAGCAGGAGTCACGCACTTGCATGAAATCACCGGCAGCTGCGAGGGGCTGATGCGCAAAGCGTGGGCGTCGCTCCTCTCTGGTAGCAAAGTAAGAAAGCCACCGCGGCTCTGTCAAATGTCAGAGAATCTTAAGTGTGCCTTTTAAGCACAATAGGCGGTGAAAATGCCAACACTTGAAGGGTCTATTACACTTCAAGCCTTTGGTGCTTGTATTTTTTCCCCTTTTCTTTCATTCTCTATTGAAGTGTTCGCAGAAGCCTGAAAGAAAACTGGCAAAATAAATAAATCGACCCTTTTATGTCAAGAGCTGATTGGACTCAGGCTGAGTGGTTAAATCTAGTTGTAGGCGGCTGCATTTTTAATGCAACTACAGTGTTGAACAATCAGTTCAACAGCAAGGACAACAACTGTGGCTTCTCTTCAAAGAGAGGCGGAAGATTGAGATTCATCAGGAAAATCTCATGAAAGAGATATGGGAGAGGGATGAGGGATGAAAATGTTTTGTAAGAAGGCACAAGGAGGATGAATGGGATGAAAAGAGGCTGTAAAGACCAATGAGGAGGGTGAAGAGTGGTATGCACTGTTAAAATAAAAATTTTAACAGTGCTGAGTCAGATGGAAATGTTTTTTAAAAAGGAACGAGGAAGATGAGTGGGATGAAAGGAGGTCATGAAGAAGGATGGAAGGTGTTCTTGGGATGGAAAGGAGTACGAAGTGATGAGGCTGATAGATTGCATGAAAGGGGTTTGTACAAAGTATGAGTGGAGGAAAAGGAGGATGGGTGGGGCAGTAAGAATAAGGTAGGGATGATTGAATAACACAAAACTATGTGTACTACATAGACAAATAAGCCAGTGGTAGGTTTTCCTATTGACTAGTGGAGGCATGACTGTGCTCCTGAACCCCAAGTTAGAACATTAATGGCTTTTTGTTGCCAGATCTCCTTCATCTGTTTGATGTTTTCCTTGTCTGCCACTGAACAACAGCTGTATAATAATGTGGAGGTGTTTGAGTTCAATATAAAGTTCATTAGATTTACAGTTCCCACCGGAGAATGAGCAAACCCACATGCATGCAGCCATAACAGCGTTAGCTACAATAAACCAGCTCCTGCTGTTGTCATGGAGAACATGTCTCCTGCTTTAATAAAATGTAATAAAGGAACGGCCATGCCCAGAGCTTTGTGTGTGCGCCTGCGACTCGTCCTTTTGTATGTGCAGAATACTGCTATACATGTTCCCTTTGTCTGTGCCTGTGAGTTTATGTGTTTGGCGTGTTTGCGCGAGATAACACAAAGCGCCAAAGCCGCTGTGGCTGTCAGGGTGCAAGCAGAGAATAGAGCCTTTGTTGCAGCGTTAGCTTCTTAATACAGAGTCGGGGTGACCCCCTCAGAGCCCCGCTAGACAGGACGTCTGCGTGTCACTTCCTGCCTCAGCCTTCCAAGCGATGCTATTGGCAGGCTATTGTTCCTGAGAGAGCGCACGATAGGATCGGGGAATGTGTCCTAATGTTTGCAGATTGGCTTGCCGGAGCAACAATTACACTTGGAGGAACGCTCCCCAAGGAGAAGGATGGAGATAAGAGGCTGGGTGTGGAAGGAGGGGATAAAAGACTGTGCGTTTCCTCGCTTGGGTGTGTGTGTGTGTTCCAATAAATGCATCATCTTGTATTGTTTTAGTAGCGCACTGAGAATCCACAATGGAGAAGTTTTTTCAATTTCCACCAAACTGAAGGCCTAAATTGCTTTCTTTGTTTTAGTGCTCATCTGTTGCTCATCGCATCATCGCACCGAGAAGAGAGAACTGAGTTTTTATGGCGGACGTGGAAATATTGGAAATGCTTCAAAATGAGCGTTTGAAAGGTGACTAACCGCCCTCTTTCTTTGCTCCATCTTCACCACAGATTCAGATTGTGGAGGTGTCTTGGACGCCAGCAAGCCCGGTTACATCACCTCACCTGGTTATCCTCTGGAGTACCCGCCTCATCAGAACTGCCACTGGGTCATCCAGGCTCCGGAGACCTCGCAGCGCATCGTCCTCAACTTCAACCCTCACTTTGAGATCGAGAGGCTCGACTGCAAGTAAGACCAGGAGGAAGAGGAGGAGCTGAGTCTAGTTACCTGAAGTGGCATTTCTCTGCCTGAATGGTGGAAACTAGTTAAACCTTTTAACCCTTTTGTGCAGAGATAGTTACCTGCACAAACTATGTGCTACTTTAAATTATTTTATTTGAAACACTTACAGCTTTTTTTTTTAATTACCTATTTTTGTGTGGAATACAGATGACAGGTGAGAAGAACAAGATTAAAACTTTTAGTCCATGTTTGTATTTGTCCAGGAGTTGGAAAAATTCATTTGTAACGAAGAAATTAAAGAAATAGTAGCATATAGAAAATATACAGCTCTTTTTCCTATCTGAGGTTAAATCAGAGCTTCTGCAGAAGCCAAAACTTATTTTTGAGGAAAAATAAAGAGAGTTTTTCAAATAGCTAGAGCTGAAGATAAATTGCATGCCTATCAAGAGCTTTTTCAATATATTTAATCCATGGAAAAAATGGGGGAACTTTGGAGACATTATCAAGACTAGAAACACCTCCCTGCACCAACACACATACACACACTTCTCCATCTGATAGTCAAATACCAGGACGCTTTTGAAATCTGTGGAGCTGAATTTGGGCATGCAGGGCAGTTGGAGCGAAGGAAACCAAAACAGGATCAAAGAACCGAGTCATGGTAGATGGTGTGGGCAGAGAAGAAGAATAAACAGGCAAAATAAGGGTGAGGGAGGGAGTAAATGAAATCCAGCTGTTTATCTAGATAAAAGTGGTCAGCTCTTATATCTGAGATGTGAATAATCAGAAGCATGTGAGCTTCTATTGTCTTTGACCTCAAAGGAAATCACTGTCTCCTTTGTTTGAGTCCAGTTTTAAACAACCAGGAGACGGGGAATATTTCCCATAACACCCAGCAGTTTATGTGCGAGTTCATTATGCGCAATGAACACAGGCTTCCCGACTACTTGTTTCCCTTCTCTCTCTGTCTCGCTCTCTCCTTAAATTCAGGATCTAATAATCCCAGATGGCGGCTGTTGCATTGTTCTCAGACAGAGATAGCCAGGAGAAAAATGCTACATCCACAAGCACATCAGTAGCTCGGTGGGTGAAAGGGGGCTTTCGTGATGATTGTCAGCTCTTTTCATTCGGCTGTGTCACATTGCCACACCAAGCTGGAAATGTTATTTTGATCCCCGCGCTTTGTGCTGTCCCCCCCCGACGTTTCTGTCGCTCTCCGTCAGGAGGCAGAAATGGTGAGTAATTATCTCTTTTGCCGATATGTTAACACCCAGTGTCGCAGCCCGAACAGCACAAAGTCAGCTGACTTCCGCCCGAAGGAGTGCAAGACGGAGAGGAGGCTGATCCCCCCCCCTTCCTCTTCACAGACAATTTTATTGGGATAGGTTTTTTTTCCCCATTTTTAACACTCGCCTGGAGGGTCGGAGGCCTCTGCCTGCCCTCTAACACACACTCCCACTCAGACTCTTCCTGTGTGTTTGCACTGAGGATGAGTTACTAAGTATTAGGAGCTCTGCTTCCCATTTTCCTACTTCTATCCATCCATCCATCCGTCCAGTGCCATGAAATAGCTCCCGTTACAAAAAACAGGGAATCGCAGCAACATTTATGCATGCATGACCTCTAACACTAATGTTCTGCTCATCAAAAGATGATGCTTTCCCCCTCCAAGGCATTAGATATTTCAGTTCTCTTCATCCTGTTGTAATGCTTTCTGCCAGGCTTGATCCGAGGCTTGTAGCCCCTTTGCAGGTTCCTTTCCCTTTTTTCCGCCTGTGCGATTAGGCATGACGGTGTGAGCGGGCGAGAGCAGAGAGCAGACTTTTTTGCATGTTTTCACGGTTTTCCACGAGGACAGCCGGAGGCGCAGTGCAGAGGTGGCGGAGTTCAAGCTCTCGGACGCCGCTGGAAATCTGCATAGCAGCGGGGATTAGGGAGACGGCAGCGGAGCGAAGTGCGCTACCTGAGGAGAGGAGCACTGATGTCAACTGCGAATTGAATCTACTGCAGAATTGGAGGAAAACACAATATATGTTAACAAATATGAATCTGAAAAGTGCAGCGTGCATTTTTATTCAACCAATCTTGAGTCAATGCTTTTTTTTAACCATCTTTTGATGGAATTATGGCTGCCGGTTTTCTAGATTACTTCTCCAGCTGCTTTTGCTAAATTTTCTCTGCATAATAATTCTGTCAGATTGGATGGAGAGCATGTGAATTTTATTATTAGTCTTATGCTGATGACCTGCTGAAAGGTAGTAAACTTTCACCACAGTTGCAAGTCTTTAACAGCTTCTAATTGGTTTTCTATGAGGATTAGACTGTATTTAATAGCATGATGTTGTCTTGATTATATTCTATTAAGCATGTAAGTTTTCCCCCAAACTTACCGAGTTGCAAAGAAGCCAAAATGTTCAATTTTGATTAAAAAAAACATATCCCCTATGTTTTTTAAAATAGTATTTATTTCAGAAATGGCTTTCTTTCTACCTCTTCTCCAAAAAGAGCAGATCTGTGGACTTGTAGCTTATAGATTTTCCCACGTGAGCTGTGGATTTGTGCAACTCCTCCAAAGTTACAGTTGATTTCTTGGTTGCTCTCTAGGTAGACTTTATTTACTGCTTATGTGTAAAGGGTAGGCATTATCAGGATAAAAGGGGATAATGACTCATACATCTACACTTCATTCTTAATATTTTCCTCCAATTCACTGTTATGGAAAACATATGGTTGTTTCATCACATAAAATGTCAGCATAATAGATGAAAAGGTTGTTGTCATGAGATAAAATGACAAAATTCAAGAATTGTAAATACCCTTCCGAGGCATTATATGTTTTGGATACTTAAAAAAACACACACACCCACTTAAAGATGCAGCCTGTCAGTGTGAAAGTGTTTATCAGCCATCATAGCCCCTCCCTGGGCACTTTAGGCTCTCATAAAAAGCTGGGAAAAAGTGCTTGCTCAGCCCATGCATGTGTTCTGAACTCTGGCTAATATACCCGGCCAGCTGGTGATTTCTCACTCCTCCCACCTCGCCCTCCCCCATTTAGCACTCGGACGCAGCCAAAGACCGCGGCTCTACTGCAGCAATCAAATCGGCGGCCTCATACAGGCTCTCCGTGTCTGAGGTGGCACTTTAATTCAGGATTTCATTTCAGGGGGAGTCCGGCCATGTGCCAAATAGCTCTTACCTCCAGGCTGCCAGCCGATTGATGTGAACTAAATGTAATAAAGGCTAGATGAAATATCAGGCCCATATCTCTAATGCAATCTGCCATCACTGAGCCCCAGGATGCTACCTAGTGATATAGCAGGAGCTGCTGAGGAAGCGGAGAAAGAGCACGAGGTGGAGACGATTCCTTCTTGTTTTCCTGTTTCTCTCCTGCTTCATATCTATTTTGGTTCATCCTCTTCTTTCAGTCTGTCTGGCTTCCTCTTTTTCTTCCCCCATTCTGTCTCTTCTCTAGCCCAGGGAGGATCTGTTTTAATTTCACATGCTCAAATTAAACAGTGAACGGCACAGTTGCAGTCAAGGAGATCATTTCTTCCACCTTTGAGAGTTTTCTTTTCTTTTTTTATTTGGTTATGTGTTATTGAACTCCGCCTCTGGTGAGAAGGTTTTATGATATAGCTTCATAATGTCACATGCACACACACTCATGTATATATAGCTGTAAATCCATGCACTGCCTCCTCATGACAGGTAACTGTTTGCAGGTGTGTGCGTGTTTCTTTGTGTTGTATCGCGCTCTTACTGGTACCCAAGGGGAGCGGACGGGGATCGAGCCCCATATTTCGCTTGTAATGGGAAATCTATAGATGATCAGCAATAGCCAGAAGGAAAGGTAGTGAGGAACAGAAGGTAGAGCATGGTTCAGGGTGAAAGGAGAGATGGATGAGTTCCCAAAGGTCACGGATGAAGGGAGTTGTTCAGCACTGGATCGGTCGATATTTGGCGTTTGGCCGACGTTTAGGACGAAATCATAATCATCAACCTCCAGAAATCACAGTAGTTTCAAACACAGAATGATGATATATCTACTGAGATTAGTCATGTTGACCCTGAAACACTGAGCTATGGGTCACAAGGAATGTGTAGTTCCATCCATACATCCATCATTTTCCGCTTACCCAAGATCTTCAGGGTAGTAGGTTCAAAAGGGAAACTGCTTAGCAAACCTCTCCAGACAATCATTTTAAGGATCTTAAAACTTTCTCAGATGAGAAGCGAAAGGTAGTCCATTCTTCATGTTGTCTAACTACAACAGAATCTTTAAAAGGAGCCGTCGTCTGAGCTCCACGCAGATGACAAAGTTCCTCACCTTACCTGTAAGGCTTGTCCCAGCCACTCTATGGAGGAAGCTCAATCAGAGCTTTGCTACCTACTGGCTCTCACCTTTCTTTACCTTGACCAACCGAAAAAGCATGGGCATAACTACACACAAGACCCTAATCTTTTTGTTCATCTCCAGCCCCATCCTCCCATCATTCATGAGCACCAACATACTTGAACTCCTGTGCTTCAGGCAGTACCTGACCCTCAACCTTGAGGGTCAATGAGCAATTACAACTGCAAATTTCCTTCTAAGCCTCCAAGAATATTAGTAGGAATTTGAAAACTTTCTGAGAAAAGCCTAATCACACATTTAGGTTGACGAAACTCTAAGGGATCACAGCTACAGAGTTTGAGATTAATTCTCTGCTGAACTTAGATGATTTGCGGTCAGCGGTTTAGCCCCCGTCATCTGTAAGTATGAGCCAGTGATGGACAGCTGAGGAAAGGCAGTGAAGCATGAGGACAGGAGGAAGAAACGTACGGTTTGTTTTGGGGCTAGATTGAAGATGGCAGACCCAGCAGATCTGCTGGGATTCCGCTCACAGCATCTAGTTAATATTTCAGAGGCACTTACGGTTTATTAGAGTCCCCTTTGAGGATGGGAGAGAGACGGGACGTTGGAGTGTGTGTGCCCTCCACTCCTACTTCCTTTCTGCTTCTGTCTGTTGTCAAGACAAGAAAGCGACAGGCGTCTGACTCTTCATTGTCTGGGAGATAGGGATTTAGTGGGTTTCTTTGCTCCGAGAGTAGAAAATTAGGAAAAAATAAAACGAGATACAGCAGAGAGGGGAAAATCATCTCAGCTGAAAGCCCCCTGAGTGTGTAAAACCAGCCAAGTTTGGTTTGCAGTTATTCTGGAACAGCTGTTGCTGCATTATTTGCAAAAACAAAATAAATCAGACATCCAGGGTTCCGCCGCAAGCCAACTTTTGGTCAATCTCATGCTGTAACTAAAAATACTTTCAAGAGAGTTTAGCAAACAAGATTTTGGTTGCTGATTTAACACAATCTAAAAGAAGAGCAACAAGGAGTGTACGAGCAGGTGTTTATTGGACTCTGAGTGACCCAGAAGAGCTCATATGGTCCCAAAGGCTGGTACGGAGACATAATAATGTGCACACATATGGTCTATCGATACTAGGCTTCTGTTTGGCTGCAATGAGGTACTGTCGGCTGGAGGAAATGTCCCTGGTCGCCAGCAAACAGCAAAGGTGTGAAAGGCAATTAGTTGCTTTGACGCAGGGGCACTATGATATATGAGAGCAGAAGAAGAGAAGACATGTCTGGACCGGTGCAGAATTACCGGCCCCTGAGGGGTTTTAGTTTCCTTAACCCTTCTCCCTCTGTTCCAACTAGTCCCCAAAGGGGAAACCATGGAGGGTGAAGCGGTTGCCTTATTATGGCTCCCTCAACGAGGGGCCAGTCGGGAAGACCCCAGACAGACCGCCAGACAAGCCCTAATGGAATCTGGACCTGTCTCCTCGAATGTGCGGCTGCTGTATCATGCGCGCCTTTCGCAGGTCTGCGAGCACACACGTGCGCCGGCGATTTGTGTGTAACGTCCTGGAATGTGTTCAAGTGCGCGTGTGTGAGAGGCAGACGGCGGGGCTCTCGCACGTCAGGCCCTCATACATGTATTCATCAGAGCCTGGGGAGAGGCTGAGCGAACAGGTCAATAATCACATCTGAGGAACACTCACTCGCTGACGCTAATCCACGACAGGAGAGAGGGAGAGACAGAAAGAAGGATAAAGACCCACTCCAAAATCAATTAAAACCTAATTAGGCTCTCAGCTCTTTCACGGGCCTTTTATCCTCGGAGTTGGAGATACGCCACTCAGTGTATGCGTGCGCGCCCGTGTTTGCCCATATCTCCACGTTGTGCGCCTTTTTGCATGAGTGGTGTGTGCTTGTTGGCACGCTCCTGAATGTTGTTTTCCCCAAGCATGTGTCGGTTACAGCCTTAAGCATTAGGGATAGCAGTGGCTCTCACAGACTCACTGTGGGAGCCTGGCACTAAAGCCTCTACGATCGCCTCTGTAATGCAGGATTACAAGCAGGGCATGTATAAGAGTATTGGACGACAGCTTCTTTAGCCACAAGCGTTAGTGCTACTCAGGCCCAAAACTTCAAATTCTCAAACTACCTCTGACATAAGGACTTAATCACATCTGGTCATGATTAAAACCGGTTTGTTTATCATAATGCAAGGACAAACAAATTCCTTAATTAGGCTGCAGAGGCGGAGATTTCCAGATTCCTAGCCTATGCTAGGTGCATCTTGCAGCTCCTATTGTCGAAATCAAAACCTTGTCATTGTGAACTCCAGTGTTTCCAGAACTATTTTCTTGTATTATGCTTCTGCCCTCTCCATATTTTCCTCTGCAGCACTAACAACAATTGCAACATTTCCGGCTCATTTCAGCCATTTAGTGTTCCGGTCTTCACCTTTACATGTGCCACTGTGACCCAGATTAATGTGCTGGGATTATCCCTCGATCAGCAGTCTTAGTTTGAATGCTCAGCACTGGAGTCGATACGCTGCAAGAGCGAGATAGCTAAAAAAAAAGGAGATTAGTGACTCTTCTTAATCCGGGTTTTATTTCAAGCTGGAACTACAAAAGCCATCTTAGTGTTCAGATGCCACAAGCAACCACAGGCTTGAGCTGATTTCCATGTCTCAGCATACCCTGAATGCTTTTCACTTTAAAGCAGCAGCAAGAACATTAGCAAAGATACTGGTTTTAAAAATGTGCTTGAGCCCAGAAATGCCTGTAATGCTTTGTCAGCACCAAACAGCTCATCACGCTAATTAGCAAGATAGCAGCGACCCTGTTGTTCCTTGACATCTTTGTCACATGAACTAATTCAGACAAGTGTGTTTGCATGTCTGCACATTCGGAGGGTGCTCTCAGTTAGCTGCAAGACTCCTGCAGCGATGCAGTTAGCAGCTGCATCAAGCGGTCTACAACATGATGACTGAGGAGACACTCGTACCAGGAAAGGGAGGTGACACTACGGAGACAGAAATGGAAAGAAAATGAATCAGTCTTGCAGTTAGAAAGTCATCAACATGCTCATTTGGTGGAACATCAAACAGGTTGTTTAGAGAAAATAAGAGGTATAAAAGTGAGTCTAATAGTCTGTGAAAAGAGCATAATTATTCAGATAAATTATACTGAACCTTGCATTAAATAGCACTTAAGCACCAGTTTGCCACCAAACAAAAATTAAAAACATTCCTCCCCGTTCCAATGCTGACCAAACCCCAAATTAGGATGCTAAAAGCTGGCACTCTGAAGCATGTCATGGTCCCAAAAGGGATACATTTCAATCCAGTAAAGACAACACTTATTTATGAAGATGAATGAATAAAAGGTGAAAATTTCCACCATTTTCAGAGTGTAAAAACAAAAAAGACCAACACTACAACCTATGTTTACAGAAAATCTTTCTGTGGAAACTCATTAATGAGCCAGTCAGCAACAAGGCTCAGGAAAGTTTGCTCTTGTATGCCAAACTTTTAGTTTTTTGATGCATCCTAATTTTCACAACTTTTTTTCATCCACCTCAATATTATATCCTTTGCATCTAAGTGTGCAGCATTGAAAAGTTCACACTCTAAATTAGGATGTTTCTGCACCTTTCTTCTTGACAAAACATTTCAGTCCAGCCATTCCGAGACACCGTAAAGAATCCAAAATTCCTGCTGCACATATTAAATGTCGGGAAAGTTACAGGAATAAAGTATTTCATCTCATTATATCAGTTCCACACAAACTACTGAACAATATCTTTATGTGATTATGTTCCTTTTCTGTTTGAGTGCATACATTTATGAAAGTAGTTACCAAATCCCAGAGTTTCCCCCCCCCCAACTTGCAACCAGAACATGTTGTGTCAAATACCCCAGTGTGAGTTATGACCTCCGAGTCGAATCAAATGTGCTACAAAATGAAAACACATTAGCAAAAACATTTGTGGTCCATTAAAACCTTTCTTTTTTGGAGCTATGCCTGTCAACCAAACACAGCATGCTCTCAAAAGTAGAAAAGCCCAAAAAAGGATGAAGTCCAACATGAACCAAATCTGCATGTTGTTTCAATCAGTGATGCTGACACGCGGAATGGTACAGAGCTATGAGCTAATTCAGGATTAGCCAGGTGCGCACTCCCTCTCTTTCATACACACTTAAACCCACCCACACACATGCACGAGCTGACAGATAAGAATTTGCTTTCATCGTTCGGGGTCAGTTGGTCGGTCAGAGCTCAACGAAGAACTGAGAAAACAAGCATGCGGAAGCTAATCAGAACCGAGTTTGGTGCCGATGCTCAGTGGTGCTCACCTCTTGATTTTTTCATGAGTTTCAACTATCTATTTTTACTCCTCTTATTAATGAATCTATCCAGCTGTCTGTTTGCCCGCATCCTCTGCCTCCGAGTTGACAGACACTCACTAAAATATGTCCTGTTTGAAATACAGCCCTCCCTCCGTTTTCTTTCCTGTGATCCAATATTCAGGGATTTGGGGATTGTTCGCCCTGAGCTGTCATCAAAGAGATCTGAGCGTGCCGTCCCGAGCAAAAACTGGGTCAGAAGAGCTACATTTATTGAATCCATCTGTGGGGAAACAACACAGTTTATTTCTCCCCATGATTGGTTGTATTCCTAAATTCAGGGATTCTATCATAAACCTGTCTGGATTTCATTAACTCAAATTCCTAACTACCCCATCACTTTTTTGTTGATATTCCTGCTATAAACTGAATGCAGTGCTAACTTTTTAGACAAAAGATTGCAAGAAAATGCTAAAAGAAACCGTTTCTCCCCTCTTTGTTTTGTTTTTTTTTGTTGTTTTGCTCAGGTATGACTTCATAGAGATCCGCGATGGGACCTCAGAAACTGCTGATGTTTTGGGTCGACACTGCAGCAACATCGCCCCGCCGCCCATCATCTCGTCTGGGCCTTCAATCCAGATCAGATTCGTCTCAGATTATGCCCATCAGGGCGCGGGGTTCTCTCTACGCTACGAGATCTTTAAAACAGGTGAGGAAACGATGATCTGTGGGACCCAAAAACCTGGATTGACACCCCCCTATTTATATTAGCAAAAGCAAAACAAATATAATCAGACAAAGAGAAGAAAGCAAACTACCTTTAAGACATGGAGTATGTAAGGAATGCTCTTCAATTGGCGCAAAGTCCGCTTCTTCTGGGAAGATGAGGAAGCCTGGATGTGGAAGGCTGCGGTGGGATGATGGAGAGAGCTCTGGGGTTACTTCAGAGTTAGACTGAAGGTTAAAGGTTTATAGGTAAGAAGCTGAAGCGAGGAGATTGATGGGGATGAGTTTGAGCTGAAATGGGATTCTCTCAAAGTGGGCAAAGTGCACGCAAGGTTGGAGTAGATTTGTTTTGGCCGTTTGGGTGTGTTTGCTATAGTAGTCGCAGTGGCAGAAGAGGTTAAATGGCCTTCGGAGCTGCAAGATTTATGTTCAAGTGAGCGTACCAGCACTTTTTGCAGCATTTCAGCTATTTCCTGAATCATTTTGATTCCAACATGTGTCTTGATTTAAGCACAAAAAAATGGAAAGAGGAAGAGCTGGGGGGGAGGAAATTGACTAAGCATTCCTCTTATCACAAGTTATTGCCTCCCACCTTTGAGAAAAATCTCTCTTGTTTGTGTCAAACGACTGTGACCCAGATTTGTCGTTCAGCTCCGTTACCAGGGCCACCGCCTCAAACCCCAATGATGCTTAACTCAGATTGCATCTGTCTCACGCACACAGACATGGATAGAGGATGGGGGATGCGGTTGCTATAGCTTTAATAAGATACTGGTAGAAATTCTGGGGCTATAAGAGATTGTGTCAGTGTGCGAGCCCATGTAGGCGTGTGTGGGTGGTTCTGCTCAGCTCGTTGTGTGAGATTCTGCCTGTATATGTGGAGGTGGCGTGATAGCTGCACACGAAAGACAGGAAAAACAACCAAGTCGAGGGACGGTTGGGGAATTGCTCGCCAGACCGAAGAGGAAGGGAGGACGTCAGAGGGTGAAAACGTATTCAGGATGCGTGATTGAGGCCAAGTGTTAATTACGACAGCTCCACCGCCTGCACCCTCTCGCTCATCATGGCTGTTTGTCTGTCTGTGGCAGGTCTGGGTTGTAGGTTTCTACTGAACATCTCGCAGCTTCTGTCGGGTAAAACCAGGATCCTTAGTGAGGGGTGTTAACTCAGCCCAACTGGAGGAACTGAAATGAAATTCAATCACATTTACTAAAAGAAAAAAGCTATCCTAACCAACCTGGCTGTGTGCAGAAAATGTAACATAATTGTTTTACTTCAGCCATACTGAAGTAAACAGGCTTGTTTGAGGTCATCCCACAGAACCACAAACAGATTTAAGTCTGGGCTTTGACTAGGCCACTCAAAACCTTTTCATTTTGGTTTTAAAAGCCAATCAGAGTTTGATTTGTTGTTGTGTCAGCTTATTGTGTCACCAAGTGTGGTTAAGCTTAAGTAACATAACTGATAGGGTTTTCTTTTCATTCCTCCTGCATTGGGAATTTCATTGTTTAGAAAAATTCTGATATTTTTGCTCAGCATTGGTTTTGGCCTTTGAACTTTCCCATGTTGGCCAACCTTCTTTCTTATTGTTGAATCATACCATTGAGGCAAATGTTACCAGCAAATATTTCTATGCTTTTCTGTCATCTTTTGCAACCTGCTTGGTAAATCATTGATGCTCTCTTGGAATAATGTTGGTCAACCAGCGACTCCTAGAAAGGTTCTTCACTGTTTTCTCCAGTTTTGTTCAACTGGTTCACTCGAGTGATTCGGTTTCTCATCGGTTTTTGAATTTCTTTACCTCGGGACGTGATGTGTTGCTTTCTCAGATCGTTAAGCCTACTTCGTCTTGTCAGACAGGTTCTGTTTGTGACTTCTTGAATCTCCACGTCTGGAAGCAATCAAGCTGAAAGAACATGATTTGAACACTTGATAGCAGCCGTTGCCGTCAAGGGTGGCACAACTAGTTTTAGTGGGAAATAAAATTTTCACATGTGGTCGCGCTAGTTTGGACAACTTTTTTTCCTCAATTAAGGATGTTAACAATTTGAAAACAACATTTTGTATTTATTTGGGTTATGTTTGTGTGATATTAAAATTTGATTGACAACAATAAACATTTAAGTGTGACAAAAAGAAAAAATAATTAGAATTCTAGGAGTAGTTTTCCAAAAATATTGCATTTCATACACCCATAATTCCAGTACGTTTAAAGGGCAACCTGTGTGTACAGTATGAGGGGTGTGTTTATGGGTCTGTATGTGTTTTTAAAGGGTGCGTCCAGAGATGGATATCAGAGCACACAGCTGGGAGATGTGTGTTTGTGTTCAGCTTCCTCCCCCGTCTTGAACAGACACCACTCTGTCTCAGAGTCAGACAGTGTGTGTCTGGTTTTGATTGCATGTGTGTGGATGTGTGTGTTTGTGCTTTCTGTACAATGAGCTAATGATACAGCGGCTTGTTTCCATTTTGTTCATTGAAGCTTGTTACATAAGCAGTGACTATAGCTACTCCAGGGATTTTTCAGTCGGACGAGGGATGAGCTTGTGTTGACCTGTGTGTGTGTTATTGGGTACAGTAACACAAATTACTTCCACTGAGGAGGATCAGTAGTCGACCTATGACTTTCTTCCCCCACCACTGTGCCTCTTGAAGGGAGACGGTGAGTGTTTTCCCCCAAAACAACATCCTTCCCTTGGACATGCACACGTCAAAGGAGTAGTTCAGGGTTTTTCAAGTGAGGATCTAATTACAGGTTAGAAGCAGCTAATATCATACCTGCTGCAGGTGACTCTTCTACGTCTTTATATGCTTTGAATTCAGATTAGCAGGTTCGGGAGGCTGAATGCAACTGCTTGTTTAGGATCCAAGACCAAAGCAGACTTCTGCCATCTTAAAACCCAATCCCTTGAGCTAAAATCCGAGAATACTTAAGACAACGATCTAAAAATGCTTATTACATTGCCTATTTCATAGTTTAACCCCAAATATAGATTAATATCAATTAATGTGCACAGTTGAAATTCTGTGTTGCTACAGAAGCTAATATTAACTGTCTTCCTTATTTCCGTTTTTGGGGGTACCACCAATCAGCACCAATGCAAACAATGTCAAGTAGCACTGTGCTTAGGGAAACCATCTTCCCAAGCTGCAATTTCTTTCTAATACTTTTGAAAAAAAATCTGCAAATAGACAAATTGTCAGTGAATGATTTGAAGTTGCGTTCCACTGAAAAATATGCAAGTAGGTGATTCCGCGAATACTGAACCATGAATAGGCAGGAGTTCACTGTAGATCAAGTAACCTTTTACTGGAGTAATTTTAAAAGGAGAAGAAGAGTTAATTGTGAAAAAATTGTGGGAAAAAAAGAAATATAACAACTGCTTTACTTTACATTAGTTACTCTGACAGTACAAAATGATCTGTAAAGTTGCATTTTTCAGTCACTTCATCTACTTGATAAAAGTTGATATTAACTGCTTGTAACCTTTTGACTGAGTCTCACTTTAAAAATGCTGAACTATCCCTTTAAAGCTTCTGTCCAGTAAAAGGGTACAGTAAAAGCCTTCCCTCCTCCCCCTTATTGTTGTGGCCTACTTTAGTCCTACTCATGCGTGCTTAACCCTTTATTCATCACAACCCATGCGCCTCTCAGACATTTTAACATACACAGGGTCACGTGCTACTGATGCTGTTACCACGGCTACAGAGGGAAGACTAGCAGAGCAAGCTCCCCTTTTTCCCTGGTCCCCCCCAAAGCCTGTCACTAGCACGATGGGGAGAATCACACCACAGCCAATCCAGAGTTAAGATGGTCAGAGAGCACCTAAGGGCGTTGGGTCTCCTCCGTGACCGCTGCCGACCATGGCATCTGTGGAGTCGCAGTGGGAGCGAGAGCAGAGCCTAAGGCAGGACCCCCCACCTACTGGAGCTCCAGCCAAAACACTGACTCCATGTGTATTTTTGATGCTATCTAGTTGATTAGACACCGTCCCCTTTGCGTCAGTCCTGGCCGTTACCGTATGCCTGATTGTGGTGTTGTTTATTCCTGAAATGCCCAAGTCACCCTGGTGCTGAAATTACACTGAAGCAATCAACTGGCAAAGGTGATTAAATGGGGCAGATCGGTAATGGGGAAAAGCTTGATGCAGAATGAAACAAGAGACCTGATCAGAAAGTGAGAGAAGGGGTTTCGTCTCAAACAGATGGAAGCTGAGAAGGATTGTTTTTAATTTTGTGTGAATATTCTTTGAGGAATTTCTCTCTTAAAAAAAAGCTGCTCTGCTCAAGGTCTAAATTAGTGCCAAAACCATGGCATGCCAGGAACGTTCTTTTCCTTTTTTTTTCTTTTTGTAGCCGTTTCTTGTTCCCAATGTTTCGTTGGTGTTGTTGTTGTGGATTTTCCACCCTAACTGCCTCCACCACATTTGCACAGCGCTTCTTGGGTTACACATTTCCACACGCACCCATCCCTTCCTCACGCAGCTCTGGAGAGAATCTCTTCAATGAAACCTAGAACCAAGTGGTGCTGCATGAGAGGTGTGCCTGTGTTTGAGCAGTGGATGTTTGTCAGACGAGGAGGTAGGGGCGGTTTTGATGTGCGGCGGCAGAGGTGAGCTCCTCAGACGAGACGGGGAGCTGAATATGGGTGAAAAGTGAAGAAGTGATGGAGAAGATGAGAGATGATGACAGGAGGAGGAGGAGGAGGAGAGACGGGGGATTACCCCGACACAACATGTGGAGCTGCTGCTGGACGAGGCCACTCATGTGAAAAAAACAAGTGGTTTCTACCCAGCAACCCGCCCTCCATCGTCTCCCCTCTCTCCGCCACACTGACACACTCACACCATGACCTCCCGCTCACTGCCAGAAGACATCTCCTGCCAAATAGCAGCTCATGGTGCAGCGCAAAGCACCGACTGGCGGCCTGCGAGTGTCAGGCGTGTGTGTGTGTGTGTGTGCGTGTCTGGCTCAACCATGGGTCAAGACATGTCGGGGAAACTTGTTTTTAGCATGTTCATTGGCTACGAACTAATAAGTGGGGCTACTCATGCATACACGCACAGACGACGACATGTAAGGCGGCCAGCTCAGGCGGGCGCACTGGAGTCAAGCTGTGCTCAGATTGAGGGTTTTTTTCTTTTCCCTTCATGGTGACCCAGTAAGAATCTGAAGTAGTGTGTTACTGTGTCTAACACACACACACACCTGCAGCCACCAACATGCAAGCAACAAAAGTAACCATCTAGTAGTGTAGCCAATGGTGTAGCAAACTATTCAAAAGGTCAGGGAATGGGGGTTGACTGGGAGGGATTGTGGTGGAGGATCACATCTGAAACAATTAATTTAACTAATTGTGATTAATTGATTATTGAATTAATTAACTAATTTAGTAACTTATTAAATGGAGTATACAGAATCAGAAAAAGGCCATTTGCTGAAAAAAAAATACAATATATTCAGAGGATTAGTTAAGGCAAAATTGTACAAAAAAAATATGCATTTTGCATTTAAGATGAAAATACCTTCGTCTACAAATAGGTTTTAGAAAAAAGTCATTGGGTGGCATAGTTTTAGCTTCACCTGCTTCAAATTTATTTAAGGAATGCTGTTCATGCATTTAAGGCAATAAAATGTTTATTTTTCCTACTTACTGAAGGAATTTAACTGTTTATTGGCATATTTTAACATATTTCTAATATTGTATAATAATGGCTTGAGTAGCTAAATGACAAATCTGCAGAATGCACCTGTTGGAATTATTGTGTGTTGTTATCATTCTTACATTGATAATAATATTACTTTAGATTATTATTATTCTTACATCAACTTACATCAAATTTTTATATGATTAATCGATTACTGCAACAATCGTAAGTTGGAGCCGTAATGTAGTAGCTCAAGAAATGTAGAAATGTTACCTGAAAAGTAAGCATATTTTAACTGTTCCCCTACATCAATCTGCAAACATGATCCAGCCAATACCAACAAGTTGATGAATAATAAGCAAGCAGAGGTATTAATGCGTGCATTTACACCACACTGGCTCACACAAACACGTGCAAGCACCTAGACACCAGCATGGATAGTTCAAGTACGGTGAGGGTTGCAGACACAGTTTGAACATGGAGTGCAGCGGAGTCAAGCTGTGCTCAGATTGAGGGTTTTTTTTTTCCTGCACAGTGACCCAGTAAGAATCTAAAGCAGTGTGTCAGTGAGTCTCACACACATTACAGTAACCACTTAATAGCACATGCTAACAGCTGCTCATGCATCCTTAATAGTTAATTTACTCACTCACAATAGGTGCATTAGTTACATGCAGGATTTATGCAACACTAAACATAGAGGTGAGGGGATTGGGAGATGCCGCCTGTAGCTTGTTGTAAATTACTGTCATATTTCTCTCTGCCAGTGTGTGTGTATGAAGCTCATTGATTCAGTCATGTTTTGTAGCCGCACAGTGTATATATGCGTGTGCATGTGTGCGTGTGCGTGTATGCGTGTGTGTGTGGGAGAGTCGACACAAAAGGTTGACTGTGGCTCTTAACACGTGGGAGGAGATTCTGCACAATGCACGGTGTACGCTGCATCGATCGGCAGACAAAGATGTTGCAAAAATGCCAATACGCTCACATATAAGCCGAGAAGTGAAAAATGTAAGGTATTTGCATCACAATGGGCTGAAAAAGATGTTATGAGAAGAGGAGAAAAACACTGCGTGTCTCTTGAGTTTTTTTTCTTTTTCTTCCTGTCTCCGTGCTGATTGGGGTCAGTTCTCCACCATTAACCAAGCGCAGGCAGGGGAGGGCCGGACCAGCCGGCCGACCCCTCTGCTTTTTACACGGCAGCCTGATAATAAGGACTGGTGCCTCGGAGGAATGCTCTGCCGCTGGAATGCTCAGCTAACGTGTCTGCGCTCTTTAAACGCTGCTTTTATGAATCCTGAACGTGGTTATCAAACAGAGACTGGCAGTTCTCTGAGACAGCGCAGAGCTACCGCCACCGTTGCTGCTGCACGATGCACAACTGCTTTCCAACGTTTGACATTCCCCAGATACCGCTTCATCTTGACCTTCCTGGTCTGCTTCCCAACACAGTCAGCGATTGGAAAGAATCACAAGAACAGGACTGATTACAACACCGGTTGCAGAATGAAACATGTTGGTAAATGCAGCAGCAAATGAGCAACTTGATAATTAGTTATTTAATCACTATTATGGAAAAATATGCATATTAGAACCTCAAAGTTGAACGTATTTTCCTGGGATTTTATGTGGTATACACAGTTAGACCATTTTTTGTTGTGAAAGTTAAGTTCAGTCAGATGGAGACTTAAATCAAGTGGATTCTAGATTGGATTTAGGTCTGGACTTTGACTAATCCATAAATCTTTGCTCTAAACCACTCTACTGTAGCTCTGGCTTTATGTTTAGTCCTTTGCAACCTCTAATGGGTTTCCTTCATGAGTTACTCTGTATTTAGTGTCTTAAAATCCTTAATTATTTTTGCTATAATATATAATTTTTACTTTAATGTGCCATTCTCTTCCCATTGATTTATTGAATGATTCTTGTTTTATAATCTTTAAACTTTATCACATTTCTGTTGTGTTCTTTGGTCTTCCTGATGCTGTTTCTTCACTAACATTACCTTCACAGACATTAAATTACACAAAGATGGACTCTTTACCATCTACATGACATTTGGAGGCTGCTAGCTGTACTAGATTTTATTGAAGAACATCGTTGTAAACGGTTGTGAATACAGATGCGACTGTATTGGTCTATTATATAAAATCCCAAAAAATTACATTGAATTTTGCATCTGTAACAAGTCCAGTGTGAAAAAGTTCAAGGGTTAGGAAGGCTTTTTCCAAAGCATTCGATTAGTTGGTTTAGCAAGGCCACTAGTGCAGGGATTTCTGACTTGCAATTAACTGGGATCAAAAGAAAATCCTGTCTCTAAGCAACATTATCTCATGAGGATATTCGACCCTCTGGCAGGCATAAAAATAGAAGAACATAAAGACATTCAACAAGCCAGAGCAAATTGTTTATAATCAGAGATGTAAAGATAGAAATGCTCTAGAGGAAAGACAACAGACAGAAAATAACGGTTTGTGAATGAGGTTGTGTGCATGTGTGTGTGCGTGTGACATTTGTGCAAAGCTCTGTGTCAGCTTGCTGCTCTCTCAGACCCTCATTGAGGTGCTGGTCCATAAACGTTCGGCCGTGACTCGGGTTCCCCAGTGGGCCACGGAGCAGTGGCTGATGGGTAGATGATCTGAGTCACACAGCTGCTGCCGCTCAAGGTGAGCCGCCCCGGGCGCATAAATCTGCATAAATCTAATGAGGAGCAGGCGCAGAGGGCCCACTTAGAACCATTACACCAGTTTTGTGGTGTAATAGCGTGCGCTTTTTAAGAGGGAAAGCTGCATCCAGGAGGAGACTAAAGGGACTACAAGGAGGGAAGAGTTCAGGGTTCATTTGTTTTCAGTGTGTGAGGAAGAGCAGGGGTCAGACAGGCTCTTTAGCCCTGCATTTAAGAATGTCATTAGAGGGTGCTTGTTTCAGGTCATAACCAAGGGATAAAACATGACTAAATCTTGAGCACATCTTGAATTACGGCTGCTTTCAGTCAGATGTATAGACAGGAATATGGAAAGACTATGATTGTGTGTCTGTTGAACCGTTTCTGTGCTGATTTGGCTGTACAATGACTCAACATATTATTTGATTTCAGTATTTGTAATGCAATACACTCTAACAAAGTTACCAGAGTCTTAGAATGAAACATTTTTCTTAACATTTAAAATTCTCCGTAGATTTCAGCAAACTCCACATGTTTATGTTTGGGATGTTGGGAAAGAAACATTTGCTTGGCATTATTCCCAAACAACTAGACTGAATTTAGCATTTAGTGGTTGTTATGGAAACATTGTGCACCCAAAGACGCTTTTTTACATCTTTCTACCTCCTTAACCATCTTCCTCACAAGAAGTTGTCATGTGAACGTCTGCACACTTGAAACGTTCCTATAGACTATTTAAAAGGATCTTGGCAATAATTCTGCTTTATTTCTTGAATTTTTTCTAAACATGTTTATTTTTTAAATATGCCTAAATTACACATCAAAAATTACATTTTTTCACTGTGAAATTTTGCCTCTACAATAAAATATCCAATTGTTTTAAAGCTTGGTAAATATGCATTTACCCTTGGTAAATGCATATTTACCAATGGTGACAATAAAAGATTCTGCACTGCTCATATCGCTCAATGCATCTGCCTCTTTAGCATTTTCTCACTGTGCATTTTCTCATCTATTTGTAATCATAAACCACCGCAGCTGCTGTATATCCCAGCTGGTTGTCAGTGACGAACGACTCTCTGAGACGCTAGTCTGCAAGTTAGATGAGATACCACGCCATGATCGATTGCTTGTGCCTCTATTCTCTCCTAATGTGACCGTTTTCTTCCTCCTTTTTTTATTTATTAAAATAATCTTATATCCTCTTTATCTGCTTAGGGTCGGAATTTTGTTTCCGCAACTTCACCAGCCCGTCCGGCATGATCGAGTCCCCGGGCTTCCCGGACAAATACCCGCACAATCTGGAGTGCTCCTACATGATCATGGCCCCGCCCCACATGGACATCACCCTGACCTTCCTCACGTTTGACCTGGAGAACGACCCCCTCATGGTGGGCGAGGGCGACTGCAAGTACGACTGGTTGGAGGTGTGGGACGGCCTTCCGCAAGGTGAGCCAAACACAACCCCTGGGGGAGAGATGAATGGACTCGCACACTTTGAACATTCACACTCCGTATCCACTGACTCATGCAGTCCCCGCCGTTCCTGTGTGTAAATTTGCATACCGGCCTTCAATTTCCTGAGCTGCCATCACTCTCTTTGATGTGAGCTGCCTTTCCTTACATTCCATTACATCCCATAGAGGAAGCGCTATTTCACAGAGGGAGCTCAAAGTGCCTCGATGCCCCTGAGGAGTAGGCCTTTCCCATGGCCCTTTTCCTTTTTCCATAATAACGCTCTTCATCACCCCCCCAATTCCAAACCCCCTCCTTATCACCTGGCACTTCCTTCCTCCCCAGACGAGTGAGAGTGACAGCCGTGATGGGTATCAACAGGAGGAGATGAGTGTAGAAAAAAACGAGATCAGGGAAAAACATTTCAGGATGTAATCAAGGGGTGTTAAAACGGAAAACCGCAGGAAAGTAAAACAAATGAAACACGGAATGTTAGAGTTAGCAATAACTCATTCTTTTGTTTTAAAATCATGATTTTGATGGTCAAAATTATAATTTTGACTTCTGGTTGCTACTATGAAATTCTCAAATCAATGAGATACTTTTTGTCATAATTCTCACTTAAAAATAACGACAACTTGGACACCGTATGTCATTGTCATACAACTGAAAGTCAAAATTATGACTATAGAAACTTTGAAAGTTTACATTTTTCCTAATTAAGACTTTAAGCATTAAAATATGACCAAATATTGAATCACTGCAAAAAACACAAACTCTTGCCAAATATTTTGGTCTAGTTTTTAGTGTAAATATCTTTGTACACTTGAAATAAAACAAAGTTAACTTGCAAGCAACTTTTCAGCAAATTATAGGAGTTTGTTTTAATTTAATGCTTTTTGAATATTGATTGAAAAGTGCTAACTCAACTGTTAGATCATTTCACTTACAACATGGGAACAATGTCTTATAGCTGAAATAATCTGTCAGTATAACTTATTAACGTAAAACAAGCCTCTATATCTTGCTGAACCGTTACATGTAAGTTACTTTTGTCTTATTTCAAGTGTACTAAGACTATTGCACTAGAAACTAGACCCAAATATTTCGTAAGATTTTGTGTTTGCAGTGTAGGTCACTATTATGAAAAACAATAGTTAATTTCTTTTTAAGCGGTGAGACGTGTGTTTCCGGGATCGCCGTAGGGTTAAGTGTCAGCCGCTCATGGAAACTAAGCAAGAGGTGGCGAGAGATTCATCTCACCTCTTTGTCCTCCCCTCCAGAACATAAAGCTGGGGCCAAAGGATTTGCTCTAATTATATTATTTTCAGTCGCTAAAAAAGGGATCCGAGTGGATTTAAAATTCCAATTTAAGGGCTAAAAACAATTTATAGCATTCAAAGTTGAGAATTAGCAGCAAATTAAAGCGTAACCCAGTTCCAGGGAGCCGAGTCCTCGGGGCGGGAGACGAGACGGAAGGGTGAAAGAATTTAGTGTCTGGCTCAGGAGGGGTTGCGAGGGGCTGTCTTGAGACTATTTTAATCTCTCTGTGTTTGTGCGTGAGTGTATGTGGTGCTCATCTGCGGCTGATCCCAGTGCAGCTTGCATGAAGGCAGGGATTCCAGTTCCCCCTGCTGGGATCTGGCCGAGGCACACATGGCAGATGGAGGGATGGACAGGAAAGTAAAGGGAGAGTTGGGAATGGTGGGAGGAAGAGGTGGCATGCTGCGACACATTAGTCAACTCTTACCGCAGTAGAATAGCTACTGGAAAGCTTTAAGGTAAAAAAAAAAAAAAAAAAAAAGCAATAACATAAAGTAAGGGTTTTTAATCTGTTTGATTTTCCTTTAGCGTCTCCTCTGATTGGCCGGTACTGTGGGACAAAGATCCCCCCGGAGATCCAGTCGTCCTCCGGCCTGCTGTCCCTCTCCTTCCACACAGACATGGCCGTAGCCAAAGACGGCTTCTCTGCACG
The DNA here is from genome assembly GCA_903067095.1 of Girardinus metallicus. Classification (NCBI taxonomy): domain Eukaryota; kingdom Metazoa; phylum Chordata; class Actinopteri; order Cyprinodontiformes; family Poeciliidae; genus Girardinus; species Girardinus metallicus. Next base: position 207,093 of record CAEGAE010050171.1, read on the forward strand.
CTACAACATCACCCACAAAGAAGTCGCCGACTGTGAGTGCAGGATAACGTCTCTTGAATGTGTTTGTGCATCACATCTCTCTCTGAAGCTTTGTTTATTTTCCCTCCTCTCTCTCTTCTTCTTACCCTATCCTCACCTTCTCGATATTCTCAGCTTTGCCTGCTTTAATGCTATTTTAGGTTCAATGCTTTTTCAAGTTCCTTCCAGAAGTATTTTGCTCTTTTCTCAGAAGCAGACTCATACTGTTTTCATTTAGAACATAAATTAACCCCAGTTTACCTCAGCTCACCTGCTGCTTGTCACGCTACAACCACAAAATTCAGTTCAGTCAAACACAAGGCTTGTAGGAAGCAAGTGGAATAAGGTGCTCTGATTATTTGATGCCAAAATTGAATACATTTTTTTATGTAAAACATTATGAGTGGATGAAACCTAAGACCGCATGTGATCCTCAATGAAGCATAGTGTTGACAGCCTCATGCTGTTGCACTATATAGAACATGTGCATGGTAAGAAGCTTAGATCAAACACTGCATAGAAAACACAGTGATTGTGGTGAAACACTGTAGTGGTAGTATCAGGCTGTGGGGAAGGGAAGCCCAGAAAAGTTGATGGAAAGAAGGATGGATCCCTGAGTGTTCAGAATGTGTGGATTTTTCAGTGGAATGTAAATCTTGATTTATTTGTAGAAAATTCACCTACTTGTGGATTTTTTGTTTCACAGAGAATATCTAAAATATTCTAGCAAAAATGCAGCACGAGGAGCTGAAACACCTTTGTGCAATGCTATTTGGCACGCAACTGAATGGCATTTGTAATGCAACCAATCCAGTCATTCGTTTTCTTTGGTGCTGATAGGAATAGGAAGTTATTAGAGTTTTTAAAAGGGAACAACTGTGGTCGCGAACACCAGCAAATACCAGGGTTCCACTATATAGGTTTATCTTTATCTTGGGTGGGAAAAAAACCTGTTACAAGCTAAAATGTGACTTACAAATACAACTAGAGTTACTTTAACTTCCACTTCACAGTTATGTGCTACTTTGTGTTCATCTTTCATGTAGAATAGATAGAAAATATAATGAAATTGGTAGTCGTAACTTGAAAAAGTTCAAGTAGTATACATACTATTTTCTTCCACCTTTATTGCATTTATTTGCAGTTAATCGTCTCCCCTTTCCTCTGTTCTCCTTACCAGCATTCCACTGTAGCAATGCGCTAGGCATGGAGTCGGGCAAGATCAGCGATGACCAAATCACGGCTTCAACCAGCTTCTACGACAACCGCTGGTTGCCACGGCAGGCCCGCCTCAACAATGACGACAATGCCTGGACGCCTTCAGAGGACAGCAACAAGGAGTACATACAGGTGTTGATTTGCAGACCTAGTTGTATTTTTCCTATGAAATCAAAGCTCAAGCACAGCTTCAATAAAAATTCCAGCCATAAAGTGACCTTAAAGATCACTTTGTTGAGGATAATAAATTTGTCGTGGTGAGGAAAAGATGGAATATACAACAGTATCTCATATACTGCAGGACACACACAAGCTTGCACACGCACACATTCACACACTGGAAATGGAGGAACTGTAAACCAATGATAAGGAAGTTCTTCTGCACTTTCAATCTTTCCTGTCTCCAACACACACGCGTTTGCATGAGCCGAGGAGAGCAGTGATTGATGAAGGTGCTCTCCTGGAACGCATCTGAACACCGAGCCATTGATCTTTACCTCCCGCCTCCTTCACCTTACACACATGACAATGCACATACATGCTCTCCTCGGTTTCCCCAGCAGTGGGGCACAGTCTGCGATTAATTCCTGCTGTCTGTGCGACATGCACACAGCGGCAAGAACGTCTCCGGTATCTACGTCAGTCATGCTTTCTTCTAAATAAGTTTGTTTTAATAACTTACAGATTCATCTGTTTCATAGGATATCCATATCTTCCCTTTTCTTGGGGAAAAAAGGAAATTATATTTTGTTTACGCTTTTGCACCTTAAAATCATCTTTGGGTTTGCTTATCTGCATCTTTCGCTTAGAATCATAGCGTGACATCCAGCTTAACGGTGCTAATCTCATTTCTGCGGCGGCTGGAGTGGTTTTGCTTTTTTTCCCCCCATAATTTGAAAATTGTTCCAATAAAATTTCCTCTTTATTTCAGGTTGACCTCCACTTCCTCAAGGTTTTGACTGGGATAGCAACACAGGGGGCCATATCCAAAGAGACTCAGAAGGCTTACTACGTCACCTCCTTCAAACTGGAGGTCAGCACCAACGGAGAGGACTGGATGGTGTACCGACATGGCAAGAACCACAGGGTTAGTCTTTGCTACGCACATTTAAATTTAGCAAATTCACTTTACTGGACTGCAGGAACAATAAAGTTTCAAAGTATCACAGTTGTTACTTCAATTCAGATGAAGCAAAGACTTTTTTTTTTTGTCAAGGTGGATTAAATTGTGAGCAGTTTACCCCAAACTTTACCACCAAAATTACAAGCGTCCAACTTCATTCCCAATGACTATATCACTAGGTGGACTTTGAGCATTTGATTTCAGACTAAGGACAACAAGTGACCTGAAGACATGTCTTCACAGTCTTGGTGATTTGGAGACCTGGATAATATAAATAAAGTAAAAGAAAAGCTGATATTACTTGGATCTTAAGTAAGGCTGTCTGCCTACTTAGCTATCCTGCAGTTATCAAGAGTTAGTCTCTCTTAGAATCAGCTGTGTCCTGTACATACAAGCATCTGCAGGAAACTGAACTCCGCTTGCAGCTAAAGGTCCTTTATTTACAGTACATTTATTCCACTGTCACAGCTCATTCCTCAGTAACAAAGGCAGTCGTGTTCATCCAGGAGTTCATCAAACCGCTTGTAGACCTCAATCTTGACCCCGGTCATGAGGTAGAAAAACAAGTGAAAGACGAGTAAAACAAGAACAATGAAATCCTCTGTGTGCTCTTATCTCCATTTTAGATTTTTGATCTCTCTCAGGGTAATGCTCACACATAAACAGACACCTGGGGTTGTGAAACCGTTGGAGTCGTGCCAGGTGTGGACTGGGACAATTTATGTGATATTGGTCTCGTTTGGTGCTTTGATGGGGCCTTATATCTTTTTTTTTGTTTTGCGTGTGATGTTCTGCATACAGCGGAGGCTGCTGTGCAACCACCTGTCTCTTGGGGGATATAAACTCTTTCCCCTCATTCCAGGCTTAACGTCGCTGTGGATTTTAAGCAGAAAAAAAGAGTGAGGAGAAGAGGAAGAGGTGGGGTGATGAGGGGGATTTAATCCGCATAGACTAACCCGTACGGACCAGGGCCCCCCTCCTCTTCTGTGCGTGACCGTGATTGGTTTGGGTGGTGCCAGTGGGGGGTATTTGATGTAGAGATTATTGAGCAAAATGTGGATTTGCCTTAAAAGTCAACATCTGTGTAATTTATTAGAGCCCCCAGATGTCCCCATTCCTTCCAGAAGCCCACTCAATCCACAGACACCTCCCCCTCCCATCCCCATTTAAATAACCTCTGGCTGATCTTCCTGTCTGGAGATGTGCGTGCAAGTGCATATATATCAATGTATACACATGGCGCTTGCAGGTCCGTCTGTGTTTTGGTAATGTGAGTCCTCTAATCTGTTGGAGCAAAGGGAAAAAAGAAGATATCGAGACACATTGAGACACGGATTCAGACAGATGCATCTTTTGCAGGCTTTTGGGATGGATATTACTGGCATTATGAAAACTGTTTTCAGCTTTTTGAATGCACAGAGGGGTGGCATGACTCAAAGAGATCGATGAAAGTTAGAACATTTTTAAAGTGCGGTTTTTAAAAGGGAAATTAGGTGTGACTCGACGGCGATTAAAACTAATTCCGTGTTGCTCCGAGCTGAAACCAGGAAGTCCTGCTCTTCTTGCCCTGCTTCATTGCATAACCTCCATAAAATGTGAACCACACCATCTGTTTTTGATTCAAACAAAGAAATGATGACAGTTTAAAGATGGACCCCGTGCATGAGAGCACTGGTCACACTAGGATTTAAAACCATAAGCGTTTATTCAGGATCCATGCCTGAGTACAGTGGACCTTAAACAGCGAGGCCTGTTTAAAGTCATGCTTTAGGATTAATTAGAATCAGGCTTTGACTGAGCCACTCATCTACATTTTTTTGTTGCTTTTTTTACCTTTCAGAGATGAACTTGCTGCTGTGGATTTTGGTAAATGTCCTGCCCCTTCATCTGTGTATGATGTTTTTGTGTTTTCTGTACTTCAGGTGGTCAGACAGCTCCTGTTTAAGTGATTCATGGATTTTATTCATGTCTGTGAGTCACCGGGGCTGGGTGTGGCTATTGAAATTGACCCCCAAAAATGTTGTTAATCATGGCTAACTCATTATTTAAACAAAGGAGGAGCTATATTTTCACAACTTCTCACCACTGAAATCATCTGAAAACAGTATTTTTGCATCCACTTTGGTTATCTTTGACACAAATGTTTGATTTGATCAAACGGATATCTTTTGTGTTAAGACCGTTCCTTTAGCATGTTTTAAAAAAAAGATTTCTTGAAAGAGGCCAACTTTTACATCTTAATAAATGGATATATTCAACAAATCAATTTCAAAAGGGATTTTTAGCCCGGATTTACAGTTTAATATTAAAACCGGAGAGTACGCTCCACTCCTTGTTGGTCAGGGGCTGCGCCGTTCCCCATGGGCCGCGGCTGAATCTTCCGTGACCACTAATCCACCCATCGTGCTGCTCAAGCCCCCTGGTTAGCCGGTCCTAAGCCCCCCCAAAGAGCCTTAAGTGGTTGAAGCTCAGTTCTCGTCGGGGGGTCTTGTAATGACTGGGATTCGGTTCTTCTAATTGTCATTTAACAGTGAGCTTAATGTTATAGAGGCTTATGAATAGCATGTGCGCCATATCTGCATACCAGATAAGAGAGTACTATTAATAATAGGAGGGGCTTTCCAGTCTTCACCCTCCTGTGTTTATCAGAAAAGGGGAGCTTTTTTATTATCAAGACAGGAAGTTATGAAAACTACAGTAAAAGAACAAGGATACCGCCTCTAGAGTCACACCCACAATAAGCTTTTGTGCTTTCTGTTGTTCCTTTTCACCAATTTTCTGCATGCCAACCCAATCTCAGTTTAATGTGCATGTGACTTGTTAAATCAAAGTCGCACGGCTCACATATGCACCTCATTACTTGATGAGATGCTAACTCGTTCGGGAGCTGCATTTCTCACCAACTCGCGTGTACTGTACGACACAAGCGTGCAGTCATCTTTTTTTTCCCATCTCTCTCTCTCTTTCTCGCTTTCCGACACAGACACACGAGCGTGCCCACACTAATTAACATGAAAAACACACACTGTCATCTGTCAGCGTCTGTGAAGGAAGGTCCCAGCAGCCTCTGGTGCTAAACAAGCTTTATGTTGCTGAAAAGTGTCGTGAGGTTGTGCTAAATTTGTCACACACATCAAGTAACCCTGAGTGAGGAGATGGGGGGGTAGAAAAGGAAAAATAAAAAAAAAAACAGCCCACGCAGCATTTCAGCCTGCTCATCCAATCACGGTGTGCTGCAAACCCACAGATCCAAACAAACACACACACTTTGTTTGTATGCTCATGCATAATACAACAATCATAATCAAATTTGCATTGGCACGCAGGTGGAGTTAGTGACAGTTGGTAACATCTGCAGCAAGGCTTGACCAAAAAGACGGCTGTCAGACCTTCATGCACACTAAAAATGCAAGTCCTCTCAGTTTTCGGCCTGCATGCAAATGGTGGTTTGGAAGACCTGAACACATCACAGCACCTGTGGGGATGCTAGAAAAGACTTGAGATAGATCAAACCCTAACCAAACAGCCAGAGCTACGCTGGAATGTTTCCGATCAAAATTAAATGCATGCCCCCTTTTTAGATTTGTTTTGACTAAACTTTCCTGTTACTTTCCACTTAAGCTCAACTTTTTGTTGCTCTACCACATAGATTCCAGTTTCAGCCAGCCAGAACTGGTTCAATATAGTCAACATCTTTATGGAGAAGAACCGAGGGGAGAATCAGAAGGACAGGATGTGTATTTATGGGAATAAAATACTGTAGGAGTGAAAAAAATAAAAAATACAGCTGAAAGACTAATGTCTTGTGCTGAGCTTCTTCTATCTCCCACTGGTGTTGTCAGCTTGAAGGAAAACACGATGATGTACAGAAAACGAAATGACTAAATCGAGATGCAATCCAACTATCCCTTATTTTAAAAAGCAAAACATCTGCTTTCTTCTGCATTACACGGGCTAGAAGGTTGGTTCTGGGAAATGGACACTCCTTTCTTGGTGACCTCCTTCTCAGAAGGGGTCATCAATACTTAAACACTCCTGATGCACAAACAAGTCTGACCCCCCACTTACTGATACCGCCATGGCTGTGTGTGTAGTAGGTGGTGGAGGGGGGTTCTTCGTTATAATTTCATGACCCTCTACACGATGAGACACAACACGACAGCATCAATTATTCAGCCTACCTCGGTGGTAGGTCACGTGAGGGGCGGAGATCCTGGAGACGCGGCGTTGTTGTCTGGCAGATTACCGTCCCACCTCTCCTCCTCCTCACCACTGCACACACAAACAGATGGGTGATGCTGCACCTACTCTTGTTTTACCACCAGCAGCATTTCATTCCTACTCAGTCAAAAAGTGGTCATGCATATCAACGGGGCTAGTCAATGAGCAACCATCTGCTTCCTGGTGCCATTAACCTTTAACCTCAAAGCAGAGTCAAACGAGCGACCTCTCAGGTGTCCTGACAATGGAGAGGAGGAAGTGGATTGGACACAGGAGATTTGGAGATTATGTAGAAGAATTTTCTCCCACTCTTCTCTATAGAAGCCCCACATAGTTGTCAGTTTTAAACTCTGACCCTAACAGCTCCCACATCCTTCATGAGAAGTGACAAAAACATTTCTCATGATAAAGTGGCCTAGATGTGCGACGGAAATTGCGTCATTTTATTCGCAGAGTTCCGTGTGCGTGCCGAACTCGACACCGGGACCAGGTCGAACTATTTCGCACTGAGCTTTGTGCGAAGTGTTGTGTGATTGGTCAGAAGTTTATTGCCTCAGACAGCAACGTTGATATTTCTCTTCAGCTACTCTGCTTCTCCAGCAGGAGACATTTATACTTTTTGGGGAATGTCTTTCTGTTGCGATGATGATGCACACTTGTCACTGCTAATCCACCTCATTTGCTTTTGTCGCTTCCTCTTTAAATTTCTGTGGTTGTGTGGTTAGACAGATCCTGTCATATTCACCACTGTCTCCAATGATAAATAACAGCTTACGTCTTAGAAACTGTTTTGTAACCTTTTCCTGGCTGATATGTTCATGTCTTCTCAAATTTCTTTGGTTTGGAGCTGATGTGTTGCTTTTTGAGCTCTTTTATCCTACTTCCTGCTGTGCTATTTAAGTGACTTCTTCATTCTTAAGGTCTGTCATTAATCAAATCTATCAAATCTGTCTTTAGCTAGTAAAATTAAACAAAAAATATGTAAGTTTATTACTGCTGAAAAGCTTTTTTCACCTCAAAAAATTTATTCAATATTTGATGCCGGGAATCCTTGTCATCTTATTAAATGTGTTTGATCAAAAATGCTAAAGTGTGACAAAATACCAAAAAGCGAAGTAAAAGAACTTTGACTCTACTCTAGTTTACATTCAGAAAAAAAAGATGAGCCTTTTTAGAGTGGGATTTTATGGAACAACCTGTTCTCTCTGTGAATAACAGAGTTTTTGGACACATTCCCAGCTTTATTCCAAAGACAAAAACAAAGGAAAAAACAGCCAGCTGCACTGTAATGCACAGGCTTATTGGAGAGGCTGTGCCTGTTTTTAACTATCATGATTCCAATCATCTGATTGGGCTCTCCAGCACTTGATTTTAGCTGTTTTCCCGGTAAACCACTTCAGAATTGAGGAAATTCCTCTGAATTTTGGTTGTAGCTCTTTATCATGAGATAAATACTTGAAAAGGACATTTCCTGTTTCAATGATGAATCTGTTTGTTGTTGCTCCTCAGCACTGCTCCCGGCATCCTGTTCCACATTCCTCCACTCATCTCCCTCCATTCAGCCTTTTCTTTTTTTCTTTTTTTTTCTACCCACTTCATCTGGTTTCAACTTTTCTTCTGCGGGCATCCGAACCTCCCTGCAGTGGTTTTTTGTTTTCTCATCCTGTCTGCCTTTGTTTCGGGTTATCCAAGAGTGGGAGAGACGGTGGACAGCTGATCTTTCGTCACACTCCTGTCTCTTTGTGAGCGTGCGTAGGAGTTTACATAACCCCCCATAAGAGCCTGCATCGGCTCTTGTGCCTCTTAGGTAAACACAGCAGCTGCCTATCCCTCCATCCAGCAGCAGATTCAGCGGTGATAGCCCTGTTATCTGTTCAAACACTCACACTGCTTTGTATTACCAGTGTCAGCTGCACTTGATTAAATCAGGCTATGCCCAAAATCAAATAAAACCCTCTTGAGTAGGATTTTGAAGGGGCAATATTCAGTCGGTGTGTTACTATGGAACTTCTTACATAGGCTTTTTTAGAAAATGAGGGAATTTTGCTGAAACCTTTAGTCACAGTAGGACCAAAATCTTTAAAATACCTCATCAGGATTTTATGTGAAATATCACATTCCCATTTATGACGCTAAAATTACGATCATTTTTGTAAAGCTGGTCAGCAGTTGTTTAAGTTTGCTGTGTTAATGTGATAAAATGTGCAAGATTAAATATACTGTCATCACTATGGGTCGCTTCTCTTACAGTGTATTTTTTTTTAAATTAGAAATCATAAGGAAGCACAATTAACACACAAAAAAAACATATTTGTTCACCCATCCAAATTATTGAATTCGGGTATTTCAATTACTTTTATGGCCACAGATGTATAAAATCTAATATTAATGAAAGCTCTCAGGAAATTCCTGATGTTTGTGAAAACAATTTTTTGGATGCACCTTCCTGTTCCAACAGGCCCGGCACAAAGAAACCTCCATAAAGGTGTTGAATAACTTGACCAGTCTGACTTCAACCCGCTAGAATACCTATATGGTATGAATAAGAGCCAGGAATTATCATCCAACATCAGTGTCCGACCTCAGATTTGAACTTCTGGAAGAATGTTCATAAATATGTCTTTGGTAAAGAAAAAAAAAAAAAAAAAAAAAACAGTTAACAGTGCGATAGGGTGGGCTGACATCCCATGGGTTGAGAATCGGATATTACTCAACTTGATTTGTGAAGATGGGAGAATACTTTTGCTAATATAGTGCATTTATTTTGAGTTTTCAAACTGTGGGAGACTGTTTGCATTTGATCATGTTGTTCTCAGATTAAAGTAGAAGAAAAATCATGTAGGAAGCTTTTTTTTAAAAGGATGATGCCTTTAATCTTTAATTCAGCCGCTTGTAGCTGTTGTCTCTCTCATCTCTTTCTTATTGTGTGTCGAGGCTGCGACGCAGTGTGTTTTGATGCTATATTAACAGCCGCCACGGTCAGCCACAGACAGATAGAGAGTGGATGACACTTAACAGTCACTCAGTCGGTTAAAAGGCTCTTCCTCTGCTTATCTGAGTGTGTAGGGTGGATATGTGTGGGTTCCTGTGGTTTTCCTGTGTGGTTTCAGTTAGTTGCTGCCAACAAAAGGAAGAGACAAGGAAGGAGGAGGTGTGAACAGACATCAACTGTGCGGTCTGGAAGGAAAAGGTTCGAGAAATGAATGAGATGAGAAAGAAGTGGGGAGAGGATTTGGAAAAGGAAGTTGAAAAAAAGGGAAGTTATTCACAAATATGAGCTTGGAATTCTGATTTCCAACATCACAGTCACTTTTCCACCCAAAACAGGAAGAAACCCGGTCACCGTGATTACATCGACCCTCTGAACTGGCTGCAGGACGGAAGGGAGTGTTCAAGGAGAAAACGCTGAATGTTGATAATTTTAGGTGGACGTCTCAGGAAGTGGATTTCACTGACATCCTGTCCACCTGGAGAGACTTCCTGCGTTCGGCCGTATCAGGTCACGTCTCCCGTGGGTTTGCTGCGCCCACCAACGTGTTGAGTTGGCAGCGTCTGCATATGTGTAAGCATGGAGGTGAAAAACAGAGGAAAAAAAATATATTAAGTGGGCTTTCCCAGTGTCCCGGCACTGAACCCCTGACCTGGGAACACATCGACAGCTGGGATGCTGACACCGGATCCGTGTTTGGGTTGTCTCCGCTTTGTCCGGCCTGCCACTGTGCGTGTGAAGCCGAGCGAAACTGCGCACAGCGGGAGGGTGTCGGAGCAAGAGACATGCATGTGTGTGTCTGCCATCTCCCCTCTGACGCCATGTTTTGTCCTCGCTTTTTGTCCACAGATCTTCCACGCCAACACAGACCCGGCAGAGGTGGTCCTGAACCGCGTCCCACAGCCGGTTTTGGCTCGCTTTGTCCGGATCCGGCCTCAGACTTGGAAGAATGGAATTGCACTGAGATTTGAGCTCCATGGATGCCAGATCACAGGTTAACTTCCTGACAGATCTTCCTTCATAAGACTATGTTCTATCACACTGCTAAATGACATTGCTATGTGTTTTCATGATGAAGAGTTGCAAACTGTATACTATAGTGATCTTTTTTATTGACATGGTGGTTGTAGTAATAATAATAATAGCCCTATTCCAGTAATTTTGTGGAAAAACCTGATATTCAGACTTTTTTCTGCCTCCCACTGCTTAATGCTTTTCCAGTAAGAACAACTGTCTGGTACATCATGCAAAGTTTATTCAAAAAGAGTAAAAAAGAAATAGGATCTAACGTGTACATTTAGACTCATGCATATTCCCAGCGCCGTCTTTTGAGTATACCGAGCCTTAGGCTAATGAAAGAAAGCGTTCTCTGTTGTTCCGTCTGGAGGTACCACCATGTGTCGCTTTAATCTTCTGATTCCCCTCCACTTCTTCTCCATGCTCGCTTTCTGTCTCCAACCTCCCCTCTCTCTTTAAGAAAAATCTCCCATGGTTTCCAAACTCTTTTTGAAGCTTCCTCTTCGCTCCGTGAGCTCCTCCGGATCGGGAAACGAGTACTGCTCAATCATTCATGGCTCTCTGTTCGCTCTTACATCAGAAACCGTGATTCAGTTCAGCCTCAACAGATGCTATTGAAACAGCTATTAGCTCCTACAGCATAGGTGCAACCTGCCGCATAAAGGCGGCTTCTAAATATAGGGTGGTGACTTCAAAGGAAGGTGTACCATTCAGGAACGTGCACACATATATCTGCTCGTCCTGGGCGAGTTATCCATCATTTACATGGCTCTGCATTTGCAGTGACATAACAGCATGAAAGTTTGATTTGTGTTCCCTTAAACCGTCAGCACAACTAACATCTCCCTCGTGCTCCCATCCTCCCACCAGTTCCCTCTTTCTCTCTGTGTCTTTGTTCCTCTTCAAGCTCTCAAAAGCCCCTCCATGCTGATCCGGCACCACCGCTTTCCTCCTGTTTTTCTCTGCAGACGTCTCATCTCTACATTTTCTCCTGGTCACTTGTGTTTCCCCCTCACCTCCCCCATCTCTTCCTCCTATCTTTGTGTATGATGCCTTTACCTTCACCTAATCCTTCATTTCCTCCTCACACATATTCCCCATGCCAGTCACTTGCACAGCTATGAGTCTCATTTCCTGTATAGTGATAGAAACATCGCAGTGAATGACATTAGAAGATGCTTAAATATCAGTGTGAGACGTGAATTGCATGAATGCAAAGCAGCGGTTGAGTTAATATGAGCCTTTATCTCACTAATGGGAGTCTAACTGCATGTTTAGAGTCCAGCCAGAACCTCTGCTTCTCCTATTTCCTCCGATCTGAAATCCTAAAGCTCAGCTGTCAGGAGTGCAATCTTTAACCGCTCCCTGGTGGGAATATGCGTAGCAGCGTTTTAACTCCTCTCTTGCCTCCTTCTGCTTTCTGCTCCAGGCGCTCCGTGCTCAGACCTGCAGGGCTTGATGTCCGGTCTGCTCCCTGATGCCCAGATCTCTGTGTCGTCCAGCAGGGACATGATGTGGAATCCCAGCACTGCTCGGCTTGTGGCAAGTCGCTCGGGCTGGTTCCCCGCGCCTACGCAGCCTCTGGCTGGAGAGGAGTGGCTCCAGGTATGAGATTATGTCAGGGTCCTAGTTACTGTGCTTATGGACTGATGGACTTTTAAAAATAGCTTTCAAAGATATTCACAACCCTTGATAATACATTTGCCACAATTTATTTTGTCCATATGAGAGTTCTATTGTACGTTAACCGAACATTCTAGACAAATGAACTAGAGTTCAATTAAAGCAAACTGAACAGGTGTAGTGGAAATGTATCCTTAGTTCCAGTTGTAAAGCCGCTCTACATTTCTTACACAAGTAGCCCTAATCTCCGAGTAACAGCGCAATAACGACCTAAGCCTGGGCTGTTTTCTATTAATGTTTTCTAAATCTCATTCATCCAGGTGGACCTCGGCGTTCCCAAGACCGTCCGTGGAGTCATTACCCAGGGAGCGCGGGGAGGAGACCCGGGAAGTGGACCTGCCACAGACAACCGCGCATTTGTCAGGAAATACAAAGTTGCACACAGCCTGAATGGAAAAGAGTGGAACTTCATCATGGATGTAAAAACCAGCCAACCTAAGGTGGGTGAAGCTAATGAAAGATCATCCTCTGAGATGCCCATTTGCGTGTGAGCTCAGTGATAATATTTTGTGCAGTTATTTGAGGGGAACACGCAATACGACACTCCGGAGCTGCGTCATTTTGAGGAGACAGTGGCGCAGTACATTAGGCTATATCCAGAGAGGTGGTCCCCAGGAGGGATTGGGATGAGAGTGGAGATCCTTGGATGCGACCTTCCAGGTAGGATGTCTTTCTGCTTTTATTACCCCTCATCATTTCCTGCCTGCAGGATTCAGTCACGAATTATTTGCTCAATTGAAATGATCCAGGCAGGACTGAATGGACCTTGAGGAAGGTGGCTCACATTAGATATGCATGAGAGCCATTAGAGGCTGCCTGAGGTGAGGAGAAGCAGTATTCAGATTTTTTATTTTTTTTAAATTGTTTCACCTGAAGGAGAGTTGAGTTCCTCTCCAAGTGCAATACTCAGCAGGGATCTGTACAAGGTTTGGTTTACAGGAATGCATCTCCAGCAAGTGAGAGCGCCGGTTTGTTCACTTTCCAGCATGGTCTGTTGGCCAGATGTGATCTTTGTGCTCCATCAGAGACAAACACACTCTCACTGACATACACACACACACACACGGTCTGTTACTGTTTACCACTCCCTCTGCTGTGCCTGAACAGGGCGGCCGTGTAGCTCGACACGCACAGGGCCAGATACATATTTACCAAACAACCCGCCGAACAAGAACCGGGTCCATATGTGTTGATTGGAATTGAAGGTGCTTTTCATCATTAGGTCTGTTTGTAGCTTTCCATTTCCTTTATCTGTTTGGGCAGTGAAGATTTATCACCACGCAAAGATGCATGATAAGGTTTCTCCAAAACTTCTGCGCTAATTCTGCTGTGGCTTGAATTTTTTTACACGTTATCACTTCTTCTATGTGTTTTATCTGTATTTTATGTGACAGGCTGTAGCAGACAGGTGAAAGTATGTTAGATGTGGCCAAAATTAAACTTTTCAATGTGTATTCGATATTATCTTTTTTGGGGAAATTAATAAGGTTTGTTGTCCTGAACTTTGCATATCCATGGCCAACTTGGCAGCAACGTATGTAAAACAAACTGCACAGTCTGACATTACTGATCTATTTTAATGCTATTCAACGGAAAAAAATTGAAAATAGACAGTGTAATTTGTAAAAACCAAAAACTTTCATTAACAAAGTGTAAGGCTATTTTGTCCAGTGATACATAAGGGATTGTCACTGATCGGATGGCTGCCGTAAAACAATATTTCAAGCATGCTGATTGATTGAGCCGCTAAAAACACAATTTGATATGTGATTCCGGAATATTCTCAGATGTTCTCTGTGTTTTCCAGGGTTCCATCCATGTCCGATCCTTTCTCTAATTTACAATTATGCACTACTTTGTGTTGGTTTATCTCATAAAATCCTAATAAACTACATTAAGGTTTATGATTGTGACTGTGATGAATCCTGCAAGGCACTGTACCTCCATCTACCTCCTGAAGTCTTGCGAAACACAGGACACAATATGTTTTACATTAATTGCTGACTGACGAGTGAAGAAAACACCGGACCTGAGAGCATTAAATCAACAAACAGGAACCAGAAAGATGGAAGTGAAATGAAATTAACACTTACAGAGGTTTAAATTCACAAGATAGGCTTTGGCAAAATGTGGCATGCAGAAACTTTGCTAACAGTTGCACATTGTTCACACACCACCACCAACTCAGCTGGGATAACGGGCCGCTGCTGACATCCTGTGAATCTTTCAGTTCAGACAACTCAGTGATGTCTTCACTATACTTATTTATATGATTCAGGCTGATGAAACAAACATATTTCTCCCTCCATACATGTTTTAGCATATCAGCAGCTACCACCAGTCAGGCAGAATGAGCTGCCTCTCCCTCATCTCTGCACATGGTTTCAGTTCTTTCCTTTCCCACCCTGGGGCCCGGTGCGTGGGTCTGTAAATGTTTTTGTTCTCTTTTGGTTACCATGCCTCGCCTGTTTCCCTCTCTTTCCCCTCATTCTCCTGTTGCTCATCATCGCGCGCACCTTTTTTTTTTTTTTACCATGTTCCCGCACTGCTGCCTCATACACAGTGCTTCTGCTACGCCAGTAGTTTTTTTTTTTTGTTTTGTTTTGTTTGCATACTCCTTGAATTAAATATTTATACCTTCAGGAGTGGAATCCGTGCGGATCTGTAAAGAATGTAGGTAGATAATCTCGATGCTTTATCCAGAATAGGAGACCTCACACATTCATGTACACACCTATAATTTAAACCTCCGGTGCCTCGATTCGTGCTTCTGTTTGTTGTTAAAATCCTAGTAAATTCAGAAAAGCTCAAGGAGCTAGGAAAGTTTCCTTTAATTAGTATTTATGTGATGAGGCCCAAAACATTTCAGAAAAAGCAATAAAACTAAAAGCATAAGATTCAGGTCTGCCTCTTTGTCTCCATGTTTCTTCAAAGAATAAAACAACGGATTTATTTCATGACATCAGAAGAAAGATTAAAGACACTCAAGGAAACCCTAAAGCTTTTAAGAAAAGAGGAAAATAAGGCTTTATGTCAATTTGGTGGAACTATTTGGAGTAAAAAAGCAAGCAGGAAAAGATTCGGATTCCATGACTTCCATGACTTCCAAGACTTCGTTCCATGCAATATAATCAGCAAATCAAGATTTCCATGGTGACTAGATGTCATGCAAGAAGGAAGATGTGATTAATATGCTCCAATTTGACCTGCTGACCAATGAAAAATGAACAAGAAGTTTGCTGTCGAGATGAACCGATCCGAATTATTCATTGGCAAAGACTGATTTCCTGCTTTCTCTGAGGTTTGAGGGTCCATCGTTTATTGGTCCATCCTCCATCCATCCACTCATCCATTAATCCATCCATTAATCTCTCTTCTTCCTTCAATCCATTTATTTAATGCCATTGTGAATTGAAATTTCATAAATCTCTTGGGTTTCTTTGCTGAAATAAACTTCAAATTTTTCTAAATAGAAATAAGTACAGAAAGATGGGGCAGTATTTTTTTCTTTTACCAAAGCACTAATCTTACTTGTTATTTTTAAAAAGCAAAGCCTGAAGGACAAAGTTACTTAAAAACTTATTTCATTCCTTTTTTACATCAAATAGACATGTTCATTTGAGACCATTTTGATTCTATCTTCAGTTACTAAAAATTAACCTGACCCTTTTTACTTCCTGCCAGACAGAAAAAAATATTTTTCTTTCTTAACCTTATGAGAATGACTGGTTTAAAGTAAGCAGTGGTTTAGTTGTAGGATGTACTTCTGAAGTGACAGAAACACAAGAATCCACTGTACTAAAACATGCGGGGATAAACCACTAAGGCTCACCTCTACTTCTTTTTCCCATTTCGTTCCTCTGGGACAGGAATGTGTGTCCATTTATCAGCGTGTGACTGCGCCTGGGAGTGCCAGGGAGAGATTTACAGAAAGGCTTTCTACATAATTGAGGTTTTTTTTTTTTCCCCCTTTTTTTTCTGACATATTGCTGAGTCAGATTCTTTGGGAGTGAGCTATGTCTTTCATTGCTGGGCCGCGCCATCTCCCTATGAGTGAGCGAGAAAGAAAAGGTTTAGGTGTAAAACCGGAGAAAAATCTTGGCATGGTTGCTTTCATGACTTTGCGCTATCTGTGTCAGCTGCTCCCAAGAGTTTGGAGCCTCATCCTGCAGCATGATGATGACTTGCATCACCACCTGCAGCTGCAGAAGCGTTATGTCAGCCGGCGCTCTGCCGCAGAGGGACTTTTCCCGCATTATTAGACCTCTCCACCGCAGCACACTTGGACACATTGAGCACAGTGCTCGAGGCAAGGGAGGCAGGTCGCATACGTTATCACACATTCTGTCTTTCTCCGTGCGCACGAATGCACAAGTCAGTTGCGTTGGGCTCGACGCTGCTGTCACACCCCAGAAAGGTCAGCCCATTTACACTGTGACAGGGCCTGACCTTTGAAAGCACCGAGTTCTTGGGAATCTTAATGGACTCAGCCAAGAGTGCATGTGTGTGTGTTTGCATTTAGCTGTCCACGCAGGTAACACAGGTGTTGGCTCTTGGTTTATTTTAACACCTTGTCCTGAGATTGAACTCAAAGGTCAAAGTGGAATAAAAAGGCACATAGGCGACGGAGAGATGCTTGTTGGGAAGAGGGCTGCTTTTTCTTGCTTTTACCTTCCCGGCAGTGATAAGCGTCTCATTAGGTGGAAAATGACTGGCATAAAGGACATGACATTAACGCTGAGTTAATGTCAGAAGCCGTCGCCAGCTGTGGCTGACCCTTTTCATGTGTGCCATTTCTCCAGCTGGGGCGGCGTTCCACTCATTTTCCAAGCCGATCAGTTGTCTATCACATTGTGTTTGCTTTCCGCAGCCTTTAAACGGTAGTCGCAAGGAGAGATGAAAAATTCCCAGCAGGACCCTGGAGAAGCGGCACTAACAGGCGTTCGGAGTAGTAAATTTTTGCGACTCCGCTTCCCCTCACGTTGTTCCATGCTCTGGTTTTTCCTTTGAAAGCGTCTCACATGAGCTCATTGGGCGTCCAGGCCTCGGAGTTGTTTGGGTCGTCTTAAGTGAGACAAAGCCGGGAAAACTGACAAAAGAGTATGAAATGTGAAATGCTGAAGAATCCGCTTTGACAGTGTAGTCAAAAGATGTTTCTGCTTTTGCGAAAGCGATGCTTAAAGACAGTGTGAATATGTTTGTAATCGTTTCGTGCTGCAGATATTGGAGGAGAAAAGCACTTACACAGTTTGCTCACATGATAAATGCGAAGCTTTGTTTGAGACCTGACCTAAACTTCTATGTAATGGCACCAAGGTCGACCCATCTGCTCCTAATAACACTCCCACTTTACATTCCAGCTGCAGCCTGCTCCACATGTGTGTTTGCGTACGTATCTCAGTTTTTCTTAATGCGCAAACTGTGCCTTTTTTATGACATGACGGCTAAAAATCAAATATGTATTTTTTTTAGACTTGATGCCATTGGAAAATAACTATCTGACAATGCTTTAAAATGTCTTTAACACCAGGTACAGTGCAGTGAAAAACAATTTCTTCTATTTTTACCTTTGTTGTCACACTTAATTGATTCTGATCTTCTAAGTACGTTCAGTATCGGACAAAAATAACCTTAGCAAATAAAAAAAAAAACTGTTTTCAATTTCCTTCATTCAGGAAAAAAAAAACATCTGAACCAACCTGACCCTATGTAAGAGCATGAAATGTCTGTGATTTAAAGAGTTTGCTTGTTAAGTTGCCAAACCCAGGTGTTATTGTTGCAAGGCATTACTTTAAAACAACTTGCCTAGCAACAGGGAGGCTGACAGTTCCCAAAAAACAACAAATCAAATTTAAGAAAAGTTGGAAAGCAAAGTTATTGACATTTACAAGCTTTAGTGCTTCAGAAAATCACTGAGAGCCATTATTAACAAACTGAGAAATTATGAAACAATGGTGAATCTTTAACCAACCACGATTACTTCAAAAGTGCATCAATGAATTGTCTAGGAGGTCATCAAAGAACCCAAAGCAGCAAAACACTGTGAAATCCACACCTTTGATTCCAATATTTGTTCATAACATGAACAAATAGAAAGCAACACATGGATGTGCATGAGGCATGAAGAGATGGTTGTCCCCATATTACACATTTTTACTGTTATAGACGTGTCTTATGCATGAAAATCTTTAAAAGAAGCACTACACTTACTTCAAAAACGTGACAGGACATGATGTCCGTCTTCATTTCCTAGACCCACATGTTTTTCAATATGCCAGCATACATGGCAAGGCAGGAAACGGCGTGACAGGAGCTTTACATTTCTCTGTTCCTGTCGGGGTTTTTTGTCCAAATGTATGGAAGTTATGAAAAGAAAAGACTTACTCGCGCACACACACACACACACACACATCTGAAGACAACAGTGGTGGTTTGAGCATCTGTTTATATATGTGTGTGCTGGAGCCATGCTGACAGACAGAAATTGGTCTCAGAGTGTGATCATCCCATCCAAGGTCAAGGGGAGTTAGTTAGACACATCCATCCATCAGCTTTAGTGTCAGACATGTGTGTCTGTGTCTGTATGCGCTTTTTGGCCAGTATGCCTCTTAGACGGAGACCGACATCTAAGCTCGTAGACATAACATGACAGGGTCCCTCTTGGGTGTTTGAGGGGCTTTCTGTCCTTTCATGCCTCTGGCAGGAGACAAAAGCATAAGCAGTTTTCAGTTTAGGCTCTTAGTTAAAGCATGTGCTAAAATTACTGTTTAGAGCTGCTTTAAAACTGATATTGACAGCACTTTAAACTTAAACAGTGTTTTAAACTGTTTAGTTACTGCTCTGATTGTAAACATGGGCACGTTTTGGTGACTGCCTGTTTTCCTGTTGCAAATTCCAAACTTATGAGCATCAACACTCATCTGTATGTTCATCTGTATGTTCTCTTATCTTTACCATCTTTATCTTTATCTTGGCCTTTGTGTCACCATGCAAGCTGATAGTGATAGAATTGTTATTGCATTGTATTGCTTTTAGTAGTTAGCATGATCAGTGACCACAGGGTTTTTCAGGTCTGAGTTCTGACTTTTCAGATTAGAAAAATATTTAGATCATTTCTGTACCTAACCATCTTGACCCGAGTTATGGTTCGTGTTTTTTTGCAGAAATCAGCACTCCAACTACGACAACTTTGACTACGACTCCTACCCCAGAAACCACCACAGTCCCCAACACGACTACAGGTAAAAAGCACCCCACCTTGGATCATTCGTTGTTTAAGGAGGCTTGATTCAATGGTAATACAGGTAATTTCACATTCTCTACTCACTGTTTCAACAGCAGCTACCCCTCCTTCATCTCTTGGCATGTGTGACTTTGACCATGACCTGTGCGGATGGACACAGGACCCCGGCGCCTCACTGCTCTGGTCGAGGCGCAAACAATGTGAGTGGCCCCCCATGTTAACAAAAGGATAAAATTTTGCAAATGAACGAGGGCAACATGTTTAGAGTGAAATTATAAGAGAGTCTGATAGTACTTTATATGGAAAAGAGTGGAAAACAAAAATGCGCCAGCGGCGGATTTACTCTTTCGTTTAGCGCTTTAGCTATCTTTGACAACATTTAATGCGCTTAGATTCCCCTAAATACATTTTTTCAAATTAACTCTAAATGCTAATTTGCTTGGCTATTTTGTAATAATACCGTCAAGCTGGATGGTAAGAAAAATGAAGAGAGCAACTTGTAAGCGAAAGCATGAGATTACAACATTGCCACCATATAATTAGAAAGAATTAAACAGTTACCTTAAGATGACTACATATATATGCAATATGCATTAAATTTTCTCAAATAGCACATCAAGCAAAACTAATCCGCTCCTGATTATGACTTTGCTATAGTTCAGCATTTCAAGTTGTTCTTTTAAAATGTACAATTTAGAATCTATTTGTTTTCAGTTATATCTATTATATTTTTTGGGACACATTTCTATGAAAGTGGACATAAGCACAAAAGTCCCTTTGACTTATTAAGTTTCACATCCACAAAATAAACTGTCTTACTTACATTTGTTTGTAGCGCCCATGAAACATCATATTTATATTGGCTGTGAAGCATTACAACAATTAAAACTATGTCATTATGTCAGCCAGATATCGATCATGCTGATAATGACAACCCTAAGATTGGTGCAATTAAGACATTTTTTTCTTATCTATTTTAAGGCTTTCTCATTTCTTATTGCCAGGTATAGTGTAAATGGCTACAGTTAAATGTTATTTCACCCTCCATATTTATTAGGCTGTCTAACTGAATGCATAGTTTATAAAAAAAAAAAAAAGCATAACACCCACTGTTTTATGTTCCATCTTGTAATTCACCCCCTCTGGACTCTCTGACTGGTTAGCTAAATGACTCAGATTTCGCCTGCAGAGACTCAAGGGCTGAATGAATTTAGAAAACATGGCATCCCTTAAATGCATTCCACTGTTTGATGATTTTCTACATCAGCTGAGAGCTTTTATGCATGCAGCTGCAGGGAGGATTTTATTTCTGTAGAGAAAATAGCACAAGCACAAATGCATTAAGTTTATCAACTTCTGCGGGTCCAGAAAAGATGCCGTTTTCCACAATTAAATGGAGTCATTCTCCCACTGCGTCTTCATTGAGTCGCTTTTTCAATTTGATTAAAATAATTTTCTTAAATTGAAACCAGTCTAATTTAGCGGCAGCATTGTCTGCCAGCCGTGCTGCTCGCCAAGGGTGTTGAAATGAAAATGAAGCAGGGGAATCAGAGGGAAACAGACGCCGCAGATGTGTCAGGCATGTATATACATCCTTATATGTGACAAACAGGCTTATGGTGTCAAAAAGCTCCACACAGGAAGAGGTTAGGACCCAGTAGCTGTAATTAAAGTCCAAAAAAGAGCAATCATTCCCAACTGTCATGTTAGCCCCACCTTTCATGATGCTGTGGAGAGTTGCATCTATTTAGTCACTCCCTGCAAAAGTGACATTCTTCCTTATGCATAAGTAATGATAAAATGTGTGGCTTTTGGCGTGATATTCAAAGTTACAGAAGAGGATTCCCTCTGGGATCAGGAAGGCTACGGCAACGGCTGTATATATATGTATATTTTTTTTTACCTTCTGAAGCACCTCACCACATCTGAATAACTATTTTGACCTTGTATGCTCAATTTTCAAATGAATATTTACAGAATCTCCTGCGTAATATTCAGGAGATTCTCACAGCCGCTCTCCTTTTTTAGAGACATGTAAATATGACAAGGCGATATTAGTTAATACTACTTAATAGATCAGACTATCAGGAAGAACATGGCATCCAGTATCAGTGTCCAGCCTACAAAGACATCTCATAACTGGCAAAATGTAGCTTTAAAAAATGAATTTATATAATACTGATGGGAGCTGCTCTTTTAGTTTTACAGTTAGAAAAAAAAAGTTAGGCACATTTCTTCCAGCCAAAAATTGTTGTCAAACCAAATTATTATTGTTGCATTTTGATTTCCAGTTCCTTTGTGGTGGAAAAAGGGTATACGGTATTTACCAAGCTTTGGCTTGCTGGAAAAACAGTCGTTTCAGCAGCTATTATAAATTTTGACTGTATAATTTATACTCTGTTTGAAGGAATCGAAGGTATGTACTTAAATGTCAAATCTGTAATCATTAACTACCTTGAATCATGCAGAAATATCAATATTAACTATCTTTTTAGGTTTTTATAATCTTAGCCTTTACAAGCTCCTAAAATTCTTTAATTTAACTTACTAAAAACTTTCGCAATTCACTTTTTCAGCGTCTTGCTGAAAGAACTTTAAGTTGCCATACTGTACATTTTTGAAATATTAACCTTTTAAAAACTTGATATACCTTGATACCAGTAACAATCCTATGCCTAATCCCGTAACTCCTGAAGCGTGATCTGTTTGGCTTCAACAGAGGGCTTCAAAGCAGCTTCTTTCATCACAGCCAGATCACAAAGGGTTGCATAGATTAAGCCAGGTTGCGCCTTTTATGTTTGAAGTATCATTTCCAGCCATTCTGACACTCCATACACGGCTTTGATTTTCCTCCTAATGTCAAAGGTCAGAAATCTCAGCCAGAACAGGATCATTATTTCACCACTATCAAATCACTGTTTAATCCTCTGTAGGGCTCGTTTTTCCCTTGTGACCCAGAAGCCACAAACTTGTCACCTCTTGACCTCAGACGTGAAACCAGTAATAAAGCCAGAATTAGCCACCATGGACTTATAAGATTATTTTTGGGTTTAGATTCTTTCCTGATGAAAATGTGACAACTAAGCTCCACAAATTCACTCACTTTTTGCCTCCTGTGGCAGCAGAAAAATAGTGAAATAGATTATTAATGCTCTATGGTTTGTAGGTCTGATTAGCACGCCACTTTCCCCCAGGTCTGGAAAAGCAGCAGATAGCAGTGGGTCACTGTGATAGCAGTGGATAAGTTGGTTAAATAAGTAAAATCCAACAAATTTTCAGACTAAAGTCACCTATTTACACTAGATTATATGCAAGGGTTTCAAAGTAAAGTGGATTAAATACAAATGCTTGCTAAAGTTTTTAGGTTTTATTTGTAAAACAAAAAATGTTTAGAGCTATCATTTCACTGTTACCAAAAATAACAAGTGTAAAGGAAAAAAAAAAAAAAAGAGTTCATTTTTGTAGAACACTTTAGGTTTATAATGCTCTAATGCTAGAAGGAGTTACATCAATGTGGTGGGGTTGAGGAGAATTGATGTAAGAGGTTTCAAATCCTTTGTAGAGCACTAAGTATTCTTCAAAATCAGCAAAGGCTGCACTCACACACAATCATTCCTGAGTCGCGATGGGCCATGGGAGATACTGTCACAGTCACAGTGTGGAAAGTGTCACAGACAGGCGACTCTGACCGTATGGCGGGCAGAGGGGAGGCGGGCCTGTCAGATTCGAGACAGATTTGTTCCCCCCAGATACAGCTTGTGTGATCCGACGGAAAACCCACACAGCCACTCAGGAAAAGGTGCAGTCCGAATCAGTGGAGTCGCTCTCTAACCTGAGCTTGGCTGCGCCACTGAATAATACAGGCTATTAGTCTCTGCTGTGCAGCAAACAGTGGAAACTAACACATTCAGACAGATCCTATAATCTGCTGTTAGGCTCGTGATTCTTTTTCTGGCCCTGAAGGACTCCTGCAGCATATACACAGTTGTTTGTGATGAAGCAGGTGATTTAATGTGCAGATTGTTGATGCTGGACGTTTTCCCACCGGGCCCACTTAGGAAATTCTTCACAGAGTCACTCTCTCTCACACTCACATTCGCACTCGATCTCTTTCTCATACAGTCAGCTCGCTTGTCTTTCACAATGCAGTTCGTGCCGGCGTCGAATTTGCAAACTAAACATCCTCTGGTGTAAACAAATGGAGTGCCGTGCTTTTTGTTGAGACTTTTTTTTTAGTCGCTAAAGGATACCTGAGAGGGGAATGAAGAGGAATGAGCTGTGATACTTCACATATGAATGGCCCTCTTGTTAGGACCTATTCTTCAGTGTGTTTATATTTGTCATATCCCTATTGTTCTGTGTGACCATTGTACAGCAAGGATCCCGTTCCTGTTAGCAATCAGTGATTAGCTCCGTTTTTTTGTTCAGGGGTCAGGTTGGAAATGAACACTCCAGCCTCACATAATACTGACATAAACCATACAGCCAATCAAATTAGTTAAAATACTTAAACACAGCTTCTTGCAAAAGTAAACAAACCGGGCTGGGCGATAAGGTCTAAAAGTAAAATTTGTCATACCAGATCCGATTATAATTATTTTTTGTTTCTCACTTTCTTTTGACAGAAAGAGTGGTTTTTATTTCAATCGTCCCTTCTGTGAGTTGCACAATAGATTAATTATAAGAATGTAGCACAATAAAGATGCAATTTTAACAGAACACCTTAAAATTATGGAAAAAAAAGTTTTTTAATGGAAAAAAAAAATCTTGACTAATTAATTACCCATTTTTTTTTGGTTGGAGTTCTCATAAAACTACTAAAACTATTAATTCATTCTCCTAATATTACAACTTTGTTCTTGTATATTAAGACTGTATTCTCAAATAATTTGAATTTTAGTCAAGTTAGTCTCATAAAAAAACAAATTTAAACTTAGACTCAGCCTTATATTTTGTTGTAGAGTGCATTGGTAAAAAAAAAATCTGGATTTTCCCAAAATTAAATGTAAATCTTAATTTTCTACCATTGCAGCGTTGAACAATTATCTGTACCTGGACGTAAGCCTGAAGAACTTGGAGCAGCGCGCTCGCCTTGTGAGCCCGGTGGTGCCCGCCGACGCCGGACCCCTCTGCCTCCTTTTCTCCTACCAGATGTGGGGGGAATCCCAGGGCAACCTGAATGTGTTTCTGCGGGACAACCTTAATGACGAGGTCCTCCTGTGGTCGCTCCGCGACAACCACACCACAGTCTGGAAAGAAGGCCGGACCATCGTGCCGCGCTCCCCGAAGGAATTCCAGGTAGAAAAGGCTGCATTTAAAGATTGATAACAACAACAACAAAAAAACACAGTCAGTCAGATTCATTCTTTTGGAGTCAGGTTTAACTTTAAGGCAGAGAAAAGTATTTTTTCTGCCAGCTGCTTGGTTGTTTGTTCTCATGCATTTGTCAGAGACATCACAAGAAGTTGATGTTCTCATAAAAAAGTAAGCATAAGTAGCTTGCAGTAAACTAAACCATTATTGCATGTGCTGAGTGCAACCAGGTTCATATTAACTTTTTATCCTCCCTCCTCCTGTTTGTCCCTATTCTCAATTTGCCTCCGCTCCCTGCTCCGCCTTCATCTTGTCGTCTGTCTCATGCATTCTTCCGCTTCTCCGTCTCTTTTCTGGCTGCCAGGTTGTGATAGAGGGTTTCTTTCATCACAGTACCAGAGGACACATCTGGATAGACAACCTCCACATGAGTGCGAGCTCCCCTCTGAAAGAGTGCACAGGTACGTCCCGTAATGCTATAGCTTGCCAAAATGGATTTTTAAATATAGAACAGAACATGCAAACCATCAACACATCCATCATTGCTCACTCTGGTTGGCATATCTTTGCAAAGTATTCACATCCCTTGGATTGTTTTTCATATTTTTTTCATTTTACAACCACAAACGTTTTTATTTTGTTCTACTTTGTTGGTATTTAGTGTGATGAGCCAACAAAAGTAGAGCATAATTGTTAAGTTAAAGGGTTTTTTTCCAACTGGAAATTTGAAAGGTGAAAAACCTGCAGTATGCCTTCTCTTAAGGACAAAAATTGCCTCCATCATTAAAACTTTAAAATGATATAGTCAAAGTCCAGACCTGAATCCAGTGGAGAAATTTCTGGCAATTTAAAACTGAGGAACATGGGAGACATAACCCTAAAATCCTGCAACTGTAGTTGAAGTGAAAGGTGCTTTTTACACAGTATCGACTAAATCCATATGCATGCCACACTTTTCAGATTTGTATTTGAAAACAAAAATAGCCATACAAGAATTTGATTCTATTTTATAATTATTTACCTAGTTTTTGTCATACAATCTCAACAAGGCCCTTTAATGGAAGTTTTTATGCAAAGTTGCTGTATGAAAACATTTTAGCCGCAAGGTCCTTGAACATTGATGCACATGAGGAGGTAAACACTTCAAAATCTAATCCTCCCCTCCACATCCCAGCTTTTGGAGATCGAAGAGCCCACCAACTGTAGAGATAAAACGAAGGAGAGGGGGGAAATGGGGGGGGGGGGGGACGTCGTTTACTTCTTCTCCAAAAAGAAAAGAAGAATAGGAAAAGTAGGCCATAAATGCCCCGTGGGTCTTGAAGATGCTAATCTATGTTTCATTAGATTTTTCCTCTTCCTCTTTGCTCCATCCATCTCTCTCGCTCTCGCTCCTGTCATATTTTGTAAACAGAGCTTTTCCCAAACCGTGAGAGGGAATTACTAGAGAGGCTGTTTCCCAAGCAAGGTCTGAGAGTGTAGGGCGTGAGCCGAGCACAAGCATAGCCTACTTAATCTGGCCAAGCGGGGGCTTCAGAGAGGATTTTAAACAGATCAGAGACCAAGCTGCAGGTTCAAAGCCAAACCCCAGCCATCATCTCTTTGGAGCTGGCTTCGCAGGTGGACTAGTGTGTAATTAAAAGAAAATGCGTCTGGGCTTTTTTTTTTATGTTTTTCCCTGCACTTTCCGACATTTTTTGTGTTTATAAATGTGTCACGAGAGCCCTGAGAGAGTCTATGTTGCTCTGCAGCTTGGAAGGCAAAGATGACAGCCCTGCCTTCTCATCTACCCCTCCTGTTTTGCCTACTTCCTCCTGCCACTCCCATGGCATGCTGGGATGTTTCTTATCAAGCAACACAGTTGAGGTTTTCACAGCGCGTTTGTGTTCCCGCCAAAAAAAGGCTCTCGATCCCGAGTTGTTTTCCCCTCGTTCCTTCTCTTTTAACCGCCCTCCCTTCAACACACACACACACGCTATAAAACACTCTCTGAGAAGCGCACACAGCGCCACTTTTTTTCTGTTTGCATTCCACACAATCAAAGTGAAGGTTCTGCTCAGTTAGTTTACAGCCACCCAGAACCTCCCAGCCTTCCTCAGTGTTGTTGGGAGTCCACCAGTAAGCACATTCATGTAGCCCACACACACTGTCTCTCACCTTCTCACAACCAAACTCATGTCATGTAAGAAATTGCATTCCTCCCAAAAAGCTCAGTAAATGCCATTATTCACATTAGATATCAGGGAAATTTCATTAGATACTCTTGTGATATTTCTGTGACATTTTTCCATCATATTAATAGATTCTCTTCTTCTGTTCTTGTCTGAATCTTGTCTCCCTGTCAACATAGAACCCTTCTCTGCGTTTTCTCCAGAAAACCCAGGTGAGTTTGGCTTTTATAAGGATGTCACTTCCCAAATATGGTCTTGCTTCCTGCCCGTCAGTATGCATCAACCCAGGGAGAGGGGGGGTTCTCGCTTTGGTTGTCCAAACTGCAAAACGAAAGATTACAGTGCCTTTCAGTTTTGTCACACTACAACCAAAAAACTTCAATGGATCCTATTTGGATTTTAGGTAACAGAACAATACAAAGTAGAGCAGAAATTTGAAGTAGAAGGAAAATAATTCAGTCTCTAGATGTTCAAGGCTGGTAGTGACACACCCTAAAACACTTAGGTTAATACAACCACGAGATTTTTAATGACTATATTCCACTTTGTATTGGTCTGGCACATCAAATCCCAATAAAATTCATTGACCTTTGTGGTTAAATGTGACAAAATATGGAAAAGTTGAAAGAGTGTGAATACTTTCTGCAATGTCGCCTAAAAGCTTTCCTTCACTGACAATGTTAAGTCTGCTGGAGGGGACCAGACTAAACTGCATTCATTTTTATCATCAGCCAGCATGAAGAGATCTCTAAACCTCCTACTAAAATGAAAACAATCACATTTGCAAAACACAATTGCAGTCTAAAAGTTAAGGCAATTTGCATAGTAGGTTAGTTTTGTCATCAACAAAGAATTAGTCTCAAACTCTGTGTGCAAGGCAAGCTAAATCAAACCAACCTCATGCAGTCAGGTATTTGAAAAGAGCTTAATTCTCCCAGGTCTAGTCTTCAGGATACAGCCTCAAGGAATTTAATAACTCCATGCCTCATGAAAAATGTTTAGAGCATCCAAGGAGGTGGGAATGGGATGGGACAGGGTTGGGAGGGGGGGTCTTTGTGATTGATGCAAGTGTTTCAGCATCTCATAATGCCCTTGTCTTGTCTGGGGGGTTTTGTGGCAGAATGTGATGCGTGTGCACTTCCCTGGCTTTCGTACTCCCACGCAAAATTCCCTAACCCTCGACGAACGCGCACGAGCACTGGCGTTGACATTGACGCACCCGGCGGTTTTCCCAGCGGAAAGCAATCAGATAGAGTGACTGAGCAGCACCAAGTGCAGGTCCCTCCACTCTGTTACGTCTGATGAGTGTGTGCGGTGTGAAGTAGCAGGATCACGCACCATTTCCCTCTCTGTAATTATGTGACACGGTCCAAAAATCAGGAAGTATTGAGCTCTGCTTCCCCCGTCCCTAGTTCGGTGTGAGATTTCACACAGTTCATGTGGGTGCTAATTTATTCATATTCCCCAAATCTCATCTGGGTTTTATTTCAGCAGTATTTTAAAGGAGCGTACAAGCTTCTTGGAAGACGGTTAGTTTGTTCTTACCAAGAATTTAAGGAAGGAGAGGTTGGCGCCAGGGGAAGAAGCAGAGAGGATCTGTGGAGATAGTCTCTAAGGAGACAGCCCTTGGCTTTGAGGAGGAGAGGACCGGCCAGGATGGCTGATGAATGTGAAGAAGCCGAGACAAGAGAACAGGATAATTTACGAACTTGGGACAAATCAACCAACATGAGCCAGCTAAATAATTGGTCGTCCCACTGATTCCTGCATGGCTCCAAAGGCTTTATGTGGCATCACGTGCCAGTGTGAAACAGGAAGAGGAAGCTCCTTAATTCAATGTGTGTCATTGCTTGTATAACTAATAGTTGTGGCTTCAGTTCACACCAAGTAAAATCACTGCAGCTTCAAAAAGACTTGCCTGCATTGCATCTGCCTGAATCAGCTATTGGACTGGTGTCAGCCTAAATCTCTTGATGATCTTGGTGTGAAAAGTTGTCCTCAAACTGCAACCCCAGCTCAATTGACAGAAATAAATGCTTTCATGTTTTAATTTCTTTTTTTATTATTTATGGCATTGAGGATTTGTTTTATTCTTTGCAACTGGCATGCTTGTGCATGCTCAAATGAGATACACGCCTGCTGTTTGTGAGCTAAGAGATGGAAAAAAATGAACATAAAGCAGCAAATTAAATGCAGAAAATAAACAAAAAAATGCCACTCCTCTCTTTTCCCATTGGCCAATCACTCTGTATTTCTCCACCAGGGGGAGGCGTTCCTGTGCCTCCCTTGCCCATCCACTGGTATTACATTATGGCCGCCGGAGGCGCCCTGCTTTTCCTGGCGGTAGCCATCTTGGTCAGAGCCCTCTGTTGCTGCCGACAACACCTGGCCACCAAGAAGAACCAGCTCTCCGTGGCCTATCACAGCTCCTCACAGTGTTTCCAGTACTCTAACTGGTCCACCAGTATGGCCACCCCAGGGGTGGAGCCAGTCCTGACAGTGAGGCTGGACAGCCGGGACCGACACCGCACCCTTTGCTAAAAACAGAAACACTTAGCTTATTGCACCGGTTAGCCGTCTGGATGCCAACTTGTGATGTCCGTGGAAGTGTTGCAAAGACAGACAGATCCACTCTTGTTTACAGCTACTATGCTACCATGGTGATGGTGACACTAAGTGAAAATTTGCAAAGAAACACTCTGCACCTTTGTTTCATAAAGGAGTTTGCTCTTGACATTATCACGCCGTGCTGCCCCCGATGAGAGGGACGAAGTTATTTTTCCTGAACAGCTTGATTCGGACCATTTAGCAGCGTCTGGCTCCCTCGTAACCCTGACAGTCCGCCTGGAACGACCCCAGCATGGACACACACAAAAACATGTGTGGCTGAGGGTAGATAGGAGGGGGGATAGGGAAGAGGTCGAGCCAGCCAGAGCTGCCAAACGGCAAGGCTAAAACAAGACCCAAGAGACACAAAAAGGGGAGAAAACTGTTAGGCTGAGACACATTTACTGTGCTGTAGCTGTGGAAATGATCTGGCAAGCCAGAAGAAAATACTGCTCACGGTGAATCTGTATTAACAACGCAGTATAGCTGCGATGCAACTCATGCCAACATGGAGGGCGTTGCAGCACCGGATGGAAAGGAAGAAAATATGTTTCCATTGATCTTTCAAACACAGCATGTGTACATTTAAAACCAAAAAGAATGCAAATCCATCATACTTAAATCCCTGCATCGCAAAACGGAGATAACCAGCTTGTTTGATTGAGCGGCTCATCCTCTCCTGATAAAGGCTTCAGTCGGTGATGGATGCAGCCATCCTCAGTGTTTAGTGTTTTCATCCTGACTCTCTGGTGTAATAAAGCACGATGTTGCACTCCCACTTGTGCTTCTTACCACCCACTCCGGTTGTTGCCCCCTCCCCACTCTCACCCCCCTCATCTTTGAGCTGCCCAGATGAAAGCCTGCGCCAGACCGAGCCTTGTCGTGTTTTTCAGTGCGAATATGTGCTTGTTGTTTTAGGGGGGTTGTAAATAGACACGGCTGTCGACCGTCACCACTTGTTACTTGATTTATGCTCCTACAAATCCCCCAATGCCGCAGGACCAGCTGGAGGCCATAAGCGTAGTGTTTTGCAGTGTATAAGCGCAGCCTTGAAAGAGAGCTTCAGGATATTATGACTTCCAGTGGACAGATCTACAGGGTTTCTACACAAAATACGCGTTTCCAGACTTTATTCTCAGTCATGTTGTTTTATCAATTCATCCATCCATCCCATGTTTAAATTTGACCTTTGTAGAAATGTCCATCATAAATTTATCGTTCAGTTTTTTTAGTTAAACATTAAAAATAACTTAAAATTCAGACAGGAAAAGTCCTGAATTATGACATGAAAAACATGGAGGAACCCTTTACCCAGCTAATATGCTTAATTTCTTTTTTGCCATAAAACGCTATCAAAGACTGCAGATGCACTTTCTCCTGGTAGTTAATGGGCCAGTATCCTTTATGTTTTCAAATTGAAACAGCTAATTCAACTGGCCTTAGCATGTCATTAAGTTCTGCAGAGGGCTTCCCATACATTTACATTGATGGCTTTGGATGCCACTGGCTTAACACAACAATAATAAAAAATATTGTTTATTAGCAATTTTGCAAAAAATGTGCCCGACTGGCGTCAATTTTCCCCCCATCAGTTGCTCCAGAGCTGATAGGCTTTGACCTACGCTCAGATGGTTTGAATGAAATTGAAGCATTTGCTCTGCAGCTTAATGGTGTATTGCACTCTGGGTCTGTCAAAACTGCAAAAACCCATCACCTTCTCCCCACACCTCAGCAGAATACACCTCAGTCTGTTGACAAAACTACAAAGGTGCACTTTTTATTCCTCCGCTGTGAAGGAAAACTGTTTTTGGCACACTCTCACTTTGTGCTTTTAAATCAACTTGAGAAGAGAGGGACTGGACACCTTACTCAATCCATCCCGACACCATTACCCACCAAGCTTCTAATAGCCGTAATTAGTTAATGGACGGATAACATTTATTAAGGCTGCGGTAAGCACTTTTTCCTCCCATCTGCTGCGTCTCCGTCGCCCGGTTCGTTGCCAACCTCCGTTGTCCTGGCAACCATGTTAATAATGCCATTGGCCATCAAAGACCTCTAGATCTAGTCGTATCTCTTGCCAAACAGCTACTCCCACTCCTGAACACTCGCCAAGAGCAGCAAACACAGACACAAAGAAACAAAGTTAAAAACTCAACCAAAGTGCTGCTTCTATTAGTAGTTTACTCATGTTCTAATTCAGACATTGGCATCAGGTCTAAGTTCAGGCCACCTGCCATGTCAAAGAATAAGCAGGCATAAGCACTACTTTGTTGATTGTAAACGTTGCCAATTTTTTTCTTTCTTTAATCGTTAAATGCACCGTTCTTAATCTTGACAGCAATGATTTCAACATTGATATTGTGTTTTGACTTGTCCTGGCACAGAATGAGCAGTCTTATACAATCTTTATCAAATGTGATGACTGTGTGTTTGACAGGAATGTATCTTAAGGAACTTTCTCTATAAATAAAGTCATATTTTTCTATTTTAAAAGTATACATTTGTCTGTTTTATCTTCTTATACTGGCAAAAAAATGTCATGTGTAGATGAATTTATTTGGTATATTTACAAGGGTACTGAGCTATTTACAATATTATGGCACAAATAGCTAATTTCCACTTTTGGTCATTTCAGAGTGTTTCAGGTTCAAAAATGGAGGTTTTTTATCAATAACACCCACCTTAGGAACCTTTGAAACCTACTTCGAGAACCAATGATTTTAATTTTCCATGGAACAGTGAACTCCCATCTATTGGTAGTTCAGTATTTGCTAATTCACCTAATTGAAGTTTTTTCTGTGGAACTTCACTTGAAATTATTCACAGAAGATCCAGCTATTCGTGAATTTTTTTGTAGAGCATACTAAAATATTTCCAGAAAATACAAAGGTGTAATGATACTTGACGCACTATTAACTGGTGTTTGCAAAGCAGCCAGTCCCCAAGAACAGAAATAATGAAGATTGTAGCTGTTAGCTTCAGTGGCAGTGCCAACATGGCTCCCACTGTGCCTATTGATTTATATTAAGGAATATTTTGTATTTGAACTATTAAAATAGGCAGTTCTATGCGTTTTTACAGTGGGTCTTGCAGATTTCAGCTTTCATGCAAATACCAGGGTCCACTGTACCCTAGGATTAGGAAGTGGAGTCAAAAAATCTGAGATCAACTCCACAATGAAAGGAAATATGGTGTAGGATGAAGTACTTAGAAAAATTCAACAATATATTCAACTTGCAGTAGACTAGGTTTGAGCATAAACATATGAGAATAAAATGAGTGTATGAATCGGTAAAGGGGCAAACTAACCAGAAGTGCACAACAGTTGAGCAAAGCATTAATGTATTGCTAATATTAGTATGGCAATGCACACTCTCCTTAGATTTATTTAGGTACATGTTCCGATGTATCCGGCTAGTGTTTATTTGTTTGACACATGACCGGGAATATTTGAAGGGTAATTATACAGTACAATAGGTCTGGAGTGCTGTTCCAAGTAGAAAAACAGCTGGCTTTGGGTGATGTGTGACATTTTGTAACTTCTTTGTGAACTTCAGTGCCCTAGTTTTCTGTTTTAAAGAAATTTTGGTGGGTTCTGTCTTTTACTCTTACTGCCATGTTTCATCATATTCAGAGTTTTTCTGCCAATCAACAAAACAAAAAACACTGTCATTGCACAACAATAAAGCTATCTGACATATATGTAACATTTAAACACAATCAGTTTTTATTCTTTGGCATCAAGTTTTATAGGATTTCTTTTGTAGGAGTGTGAAAAGTTGGTGTAAATTGATTTGCTGCTAAAGATCCCATGCTTTTCTTTGACAGGTACTAGACACATTGGAGATGGGAGACTTTCCATGGGCAAAGACCCTCTTGGCAGTGGTAAGGCACATTATACACATACCAAAATACACTCATCCATGACTTTATTAGGTACACTTTGTTAACACAAGTTTGGACTCCCTTTTGCCTCAGGAACACCTTTAATTTTTATATAGCATCACAAAGTTCCTGTTGATTTTTTGGCTGCACATCAAGGATGCAAGTCTCCCATACCAGTGCATGGATTAATATCTAGTATCTTTTAGTATGTTGAATTAATTACTCATTGTCCTGTTCAAGAATCCAGGTTGAGTTTTGATTTTAGCTTTCTGACATGATGCATCATCCTGCTGGAAAAAGCCTTCAGCAGATGGGTAAACTGTGGTCATAAAGGGGATTGACATAGTCAGCAATAATAATGAGGCAAATTGTGGCAGTTACATGATGTACAACTGGTGCTAACAGGCCCGAAGTATGATTCAAACCAGTGTTGACTACATTACATTCTAACCCTACTATCTGGATGTTACTGCTGAATTTGAGATTCAGCGAACCAGATTTGTTCTGAAGTCTGAGTGGACATGTGTGCATAAAGTATCCTCAATTTCTGGTTTTTAGCTGACCTGCTGTGTACCTTGGTTGTAACAGGTGCTGTGCTTATCTAAGTTAGTGTTGTCTTTCTATCATGTAACATCAGTCTCTCCATTCTTCTTTGACATCAGAAGGGCTTTTTTGTCCACTCAACCTTACTCTGCCTGTTCTGCTTGTAAATTGCATCATAAAAACTCAGACCAGCTTC
Source organism: Girardinus metallicus (assembly GCA_903067095.1). Taxonomy (NCBI): domain Eukaryota; kingdom Metazoa; phylum Chordata; class Actinopteri; order Cyprinodontiformes; family Poeciliidae; genus Girardinus; species Girardinus metallicus. The sequence continues at coordinate 241,320 of CAEGAE010050171.1, forward strand.
TCAGGCACCAACGACCGCATCATATTGAAAGTCACTTGAACTCCCTTTCTGTCCCATTCTGTGGCACAGTGCAAACTTCAGCAAGGTGTCTTCACCATGCCTACCAAGGGACTGGCTGGTTTGAAGTTGAGCAGGTGCACCTAATAAAACATATGCCAAGTGCATGAGTTGTCTACTGGCATTTTACTTTTGCAAATACCTTATTTTTCTCATCTACTCTCCTCTACTTGTCTTAGGATTGCATATCCCAGAGTGGAACGTGCCCACGTCCCCATCATCTGATCCTCCAGTGACACACATCTCAGAAAAAGACAACGCGTGGTTATACACATTGGACCCCATCCTGGTCACAATCATTGTCATGAGCTCCCTGGGCGTCTTGCTCGGGGCAGTGTGCGCCGGCCTCCTCCTGTACTGCACGTGCTCTTACAGTGGACTCTCGTCACGATCCTCCACCACTCTGGAGAACTACAACTTCGAATTGTATGATGGCCTCAAGCACAAAGTCAAACTCAACCAGCAGCGCTGCTGCACTGAAGCATGAGAGAAGTGATAAGGAAAAGATACAGGCATTTTGTGAAAATCTCTCTCTATTTTCTTCATCTTTGCCAACTTTAGTGTTCCTCAGTGGTGCAGGTCTCAGTGAGAACTAGTTTGGAAAACACAGCACCGTCCAGTATTGGCAGTTGTTTCTGCAAATGCATCAACGACTGAGAGACCAGGGTTACCTCGATGGACTGCTTCATTGCAGGGATGACAGGCCTCAAACACTAAATATCAACACATATCAATTGCTGAATCCTGGGTCACGTAAAGAGAACTGCTTCTAAATGCGTCATAGATATGTCTAGTTTTGCAACTGGATACTGTAAACTACACGGACAGATTTGGATACATTGTGTTGGAAAGGTGGTAGGATAGGAATAAGTTTAGAAAAGAGTATTTTTTGATCACCTGTGAACACAGTGGCCTAGAACTTAGCTCCTTTGTAAGGCCCCTTGACTCTTTTGTTCCTGCTACACATCAGCCTCAGTTGGACCTTTAGTTTCTTTCCCTTTGTGGTATTTTTAGTTGAGTTTCTACTCAATCACTTTATTTTTGTTTAATGTTTTCTTTCAGGCCAGTTGCCAGTCCTGTGGTTAAAGATAAGTTGGGGAAAAAAGAGGTGAAGAAAGTATATATAAATATATATGTATGTGTGTGCGTGCGTGTGTATGGGTGTATGTAGAGGTAGGGAGGGAAACATTCTTTTACTGATGGAAATGTGTTTTTGTTAGATTTAGTAGTTACTGATTCCTGTCAAAGAGAAGGTCGTGTTTACATTGGCGGCAAATCAGAAAAGGTCAAGGAGATTTGGATGGTGCAACCTATGGATTGCTGGTTGGGGCAGAGACTGAAAACCCTGAAGGAAGTGGATCAAACGAAAGAATGAACAAGACTGTGACTGACAGAGCACTCAAATTCCCCCGTGCTTCTCCCTCCCAGGAGCTATTGCTCGCTCTGTGCTTTCAAAAAACAAAAAGAACAAATGGGATCAGAAACAAACCATAGACATATCCGATCAACAAAGCGACTGTGTGCCCAGATGCACAACAAGCCTTAAAAGCAAAGCGTTGTGTGTGGAAATGTTTGGGGGGGAAAAAAAGGATTGTCGAGGCAACATCGAGACTTTTTTACACATGGACCTCAAAAGCCATGATTTAAAGGACCTATTCCATCTTTCCTCCAACACACACAAGCATCCACCTCAACTTATTGGCTAATGGTGGCCTACTTTGGGAATCTTTTCTTTTTTATCACAGCATACCAAGGCAAGCTTTTTATGTCATTGTTTTTTTTATGTATTTGTTTTATGACATGGTTTTGAACCAGTCAGAGACTTGTAAGCCATGAGTAAGAAAGAGGACGAACAAGAACGATCTCAGCATTCATTCCTGAGCACATGAATACACAGACACCTCACAGATATTTATATACACTGCATAACCTTTTTCTCCATCGCCTTACAATAAATCCAACTAAACAGTCACTGTCATAAGTCAGTTACCAAAAATAATTTCCAATGGCTAAATGCCAGAATAATGAGAAAGAAAATAATTTTTAAACTGTGTGAATTGGTTCACACAGTTCCTTCCACAAGCTTTCCACAATGACTTGCTGAATTTGGCCTACTGCTCAAGACAGAACTGGTGAAACTTAAGGACATTTAGTTTGTTGTCCTTAGGCCATTTTGTAACTTACTTGACATTATGCTTAGCTTCAAGGCCAATCTATAAAAATTTCCACATAATTTTCTTTAATCATAGTACAATCTATTTTGTGAAGTGCACCATTTCCCTCACTTCTGGATTTAATAACCTAATATGGCAAAAGTTAGTCAGACAACAATGAAAAAAAGGTTGTGCATATTTTTACAATGTGTGTAAATATCTGATTTCAACTGAATGTACTGTTGTATATACAGAACATTGAGTACACAATCAACCCGTAATGTTTGGACACACACATGCCTGTTTTAAACACTCACTCCAGCTTAGAAATTAAATTCATTGTAGAAGCGCACCCATCTCATTCACCCTCACTCTCGCCATCTTTCGTCCTCGGAGGCCCACATTGACGGACCCCACTGACTCTCTTCAAAGTGCCTTGGAGCCTCGGGGATCCAACTTGCCTTTGGAGCCGGTATAAAATATACTCATTTGACACTGACAGTGACAGTCACAGTGCCCTCTTCTGACTGGGAGGGCTCAGAGGAAAAAAAAAACTTGAGAGGACAGGATTCCCCTACCCCGTTTTTTCGCACTACCACTGCTGTTGTTGTTATTTTAAAGGGGTCTTTGTACAGAAATGCTCTTTTTATGATTGTTATTATAATTATTGTTATGATTATTTAATAAAGGATTTATACCATACTACAGAAAGCACTGACCAAGACTGTATATAATAGGTTCTTCCTTTCTAATTAGCTGCCAAGACTTTCAGCTAATCTTTCACTTTTAATTACAAAAGGGTTACACACAGGAACTCACTGCTTTTCTGGGCAACATGCACATACATAGGAGCGTGTTGCCTGCCTGCCTGCTCCATTTGGCCTCTAATCTCCCCATGATGTCCCATTAGTCGGGACCTCTGGTGGCCCTCATTTAGGAGCTCCAACATCAAAGCTTTGAAGTGCCCGCCATCTCAGAGACACACACTCTTACAGTACGCAAGCAATTACACTGTTTCCCTTTTATACAGCTTGCTGGGTCTCCCACACACGGTTCCATTTATCTACATAAGCTTTCCTCACCTAAATGCAAGCCCTATTTGCAAATGAAATGCAGGCTATGTGTTTTTGTTTACTGTTAGTCCACTGTGACTGCCTTACTAATTGTGTATGGGACCAGATATTTGTGCTTAATAGAAATGCAACAGTTTGAATATACTAAATGAAAAGCTCCAAGTTACTTCTAAATAGAATTTTGTCAGTGTATATTTCTTGAAATATTGGTAGTGCAGTAATTGTAAAGTGCAAGAAAAATTACGCATCAGAACAGTATGCAATAAAAGCAGCAATCCAAGCCATACTGTCACTTTTTGGGGTTTGCATATTCATCATTAGGAGTTTATTGTATTCACGATAAAGAACCATTTTTGTCAAGATAATCTTACTTTTGTTATAAGCCAATTAATAATGTGCCACTTACTTCAGGCCACTCTTCTACAGGTAAAACACTTATTAATGAGACAAATAGTAGTGATCTATGCAACTACTCCAGTAATCCTCTGTCTCTTGGCTGCCTCTCTGATTATTTGCTCTTTTTGCCATGGCATGTCAAAAACAAAACATGAAAACCATAATTTTGCCTCTACCATAATTTGACAACGTAGAAAAATATTGTATGGATACTTTCACAAAGCCCTGTAGAAGACTATTTTGTAGCTGCTTTTCCACACTATCATTATTGCCTATTAGTAGAAGCCATGTTAAACACAAGTTGGCGTTAAAACTAAATGGAGCCTGTAGCACATTATGAGTCATTCAGATCAGAACATGAGGTGTTGCCGCAGCACAGCGGTGATGGCAGTGGTTGTTAGCACACTCCTGGTCCCGGCCAATTACCATCTCCGGAATAAAAAAATCTCTTACAACCCTCGGTCTGCTGGAGGAGTACGATGCCATCTGCTCACAGGTTTGATTGATCCCGGCAGAACAGTCACCACCACATCATAGGAATAGATGCCGACAGGAAATTACCAAAGGAGCCAGATTGTCATTGTTCCATACCGCCTCTTGTTTTCACAATCAAATTAATCCTAATTTTTTTCTTTCGTCCCTGTTGATGTGTGTGTTACCCAAATGCTGTTTTTCAGAGCTTTTATCAGCCTGCAAAGGCGCACTACAGGGGCCCTTTCCTTTAGTTGTCAGATCAGAGAAGGCTTTTTTGACTCTGAAGCCAAGGCGATCTTCAAAGAGAAGAAAACTCTGGCGCCCTGTAAGTTGATAGGCAAGATTGCTGAGGGTCGCGCTACACGGAGTGACTGAAACACAGCTAATTAATCTGGGGATTATATATCAGACTCCAAGGGAGGGCATACAGGAAGAACGCCAGTCAACACAGTACTTGGAGGAAACTTTGTTTGTTCTTCTAACTTTATCACTTTGTGTTTCTGTTTTTTGTTTTTTTTTGTTTTTACTGCAAAGGCCTCTGACTTTGCTACTACAAAGTAAAGGACATCAGTTTTAAGTTTTGCCCTTTGCTTCAGGTTTAGACCTGGATAACATTAACATATTAAAATTAAACATGCCAAGAACTGCCTCATACACTATAAAAAGTGTTGCTACACATTTTTTGGGTTATAGTTCCAGACTTTGAACATTTCTATGGAGCTTGCATAAACCAAAGAATTGATAAAACAGGAGGATGGATAAAAAAAAAAAACAGAGACATGATTGACTGGTGGCTGAATGGGTGAATGGACATTTAAGATTGAGATAGTTAAAACATAAGCTACATTTTTTCCTTATTTCTCCAAACTTGGAAAACATTTCAAGCGAATCCCAGACATTTCCATATTCTTCCAGATTGTGTAGGAACCCGGTATGAATAACAAAATCCTCTATCCCTCCTCACCTTAAATCATCGCTGAGTCTACTAGAAGAGAACCACCTGGAGACTCAAAGACTAGGATACTTTAATCTGCATCCAAAGTACCGTCACAAGCCAGCAGCCCGATTTTGTACACATGTATGTACAGGGACTGACGGCATGCTTATATTTTTACATTTTTAGATCATGCATGCACGACCACCACAAACCCACCTCTCTAAGGTCTTCCTGGGAAGGGGGCCCAGATATATTTGGCTTGCCAGTGATTCAAAGCACCTATTTGGGTCAATGTGGAGAGGTCTGGGGGACGTTAGAAACGGGGGGAAAGATGGTGGTTCAACAGGGCCCCTGTGGCAGCATGCCTGCCAATAATCACCAACCTAATGACAACAAAGGGCTGAATCTTGGCATTTAGCAAACCGTTTCTCTCCTTTCTCTTGGAAAATATCATCTATTACCCTCCAGAGGATACTGTGTCCAAAAACAAATACGTGGAGGAAGTGATTTAAAGCCACATTCAGAGCTACAAGTAGGCCAAAAGTGATGTCATTGTGAAGCAGGACAGAAGAAATGAACATCTAGCTGTAAAGTCTAACATACAGCATTTTTAATGGCTTGTAACCAAAGACTGTACCTCTGGTGAATCCAGTTTAGTTCAGGGCACCGCATTTGATTTCCCAGAAGACTCTCAGCACTGACATTTTCTCTATCAGCACATCTGAGCCAGCCATTCTGTCTTAAGCTATTAAAGCACTCAGGCATTTCCTCATAACTGAACTTTTATTGTAGACACACAACATGACCAGTGGCCCTATGAGGCAGGCCACCTGTTCACACCACTTGAGGCTGCTGTGTTTACAGTCACAGTTGCCCTATATAGACCAGGAACCTTGTTATCAGGCATAGCAGGAGGCCTTGCACAGTCGGTACAAACCATCTGTCTGGAGCGATGATGGTTGAGTTTGGGAAACTGTGTCGCAGTCATCATAGATCTTGACATAATAGATCTATTACATTTTGCTCAAGTAGAGATTTATCATGTTAAATTGTTTACCAAATGAGAAAATTTATTTGTTATTCTACTTCCATGGACTGAAAACCTTTTTTTTTTCATAGTACTGCAAGTCAAAAGGGCTTTTTTAAAATCTGCTTTATAGTTTACAGCAATAAAGCACATTCTTGGCAAAAAAAAAAAGATCCATTGAGACAAAGCTTCTCAAAAATGGAATCACCATTACTATTACGTGTCATGAAACAGCAGGATTGCCAGTTGTTTAATACAAAGAATAGATTGTTTTGTTGATTAACGTGTTGGCATTTGAAGGCAACAACAAAATTTATAGAGTCATCATTTTTACTTTTGCTCCAGTATTATGACACTATGTGAATTTTGGCTATGATTGAAAGAACATCTGAATGCCTAGGATTTGGGTGTTGTTTGCTAGCATAAAGTTGCTCAGGTAAGAAAATGCATTTTACTGTGGTTTTACTTTTTATGTGTTCTCCATCTACTGACATCCATAAATTGACAAAATTATAAAAACAAACACTCTCCACTGCTGTATCTCTTGTGTGTTTACTAGGGATATGGCGGTACACAAAAACCAGGGTATGGTAAGTACCATCATTGGTAAATTTTATATGTATTTTCTGTTTGTTTCCTTGTGCCACGCAATTAAAATACCTCGGAAATTGCTTTGTAACCCTTTGTGCACTGATAGATGTCAATCACTCCTTTTGCCTACTTCAAGATGGGAGACAGTTTCGGTTTAAGCAATAATACTACAAGTAGTTTCTTTTTTGGTGGCCACTTTATGAGTTGACATCAAAGTGTTTGCTATCTTCTTAATTTTCTTTAATTAATTTTTATATATTTTCAACTTTCAACATGGAAAGTATTAAAAAGGTAGAAGGTCAAAACCCTATTTAAAGAGTAGAGAGGTAAAAATTACAGTATATATATGTCCTTTAGATTGGTAAAACTATTTTCCGAGAGTAAACATGTGGTCTTTGTATTTGTGCTTTTATTATCAAGCAACTGCAGACAACAGAAACTTTTAACACAATCCCATTCTCAAAAAAGATGAAACAAGGTCTCTGAAATCTCAATCACTAACGTCTTGAACCTGAGAGGAAGAGCAGCTAAAAATGTACCTGTCAGTCACAAGTAAAGGAAAGCTGTTAGTGGAGCAATCACGCCTGACAAGTTGTCAGGGTCTGAGCGTTCTTTGCCAAAACATCTTATAGCCTCTGTAATAGTCTGCTCAACGCTGGCACCTCAGACAATTCTTCTCTCCAAAGCTGTCAGATCATTTCAGCTGGGCTGACTTGTAAAGCCTGTTATTATTTGAACAAGCGTGTCAATAATAGAATAAAAAATAAACTTGTATTTAGTGAAAAGTTGTGATCAACCAACAATGACAAGAGGATGACGTGCCTGAGAATGTGTCTGGGAGCAAATTCAGTAAGAAGCTGACTGCTTAAAAGGAAACAAGATAGAAATAACATCGGCTTAATGTCTATAACGCAAAATGTTACCCCAGTTTAAGTTTTAAACTCAAAACGGCCCCTCATAACTCTTTAAATCCGAGCTTTTTTATCTAGTCCGCTGAGGCAAAAATCAAAAATTGCACTTTGAAGCCATCTGTTCCCAAATAATTGACGATTCTCTGCTTCAAAAAAGACAGAATCTCCAGAGTCTCCCCAGCTCTGCTCATAAATCTGCTCATCTGCAACTAATTAACTCCACAAGTAACGTGTGTTTACCAAGTGGCTTTGAATAAGCAGCTGCAGCAGTCCTACTTTAAACTTGGACGTTGCAGCATGTCAGCAAAGACAGAAAAAGATGAATAAAATAATACACCTTGAGCATTTAAAACAATGCTTTTGAGGAATGTAGTATTGTGTCTTGGGCAATTGTAGTTTTTTTTTCTGCATCATACTGGAAGGAAAAAGGGACCTTAGATTTTGCAGGTAGTCAGATTTAAGCATATACCCACACACTGCAATTTTTCAGTTTGCAGGTCTATACCCCTGATTCTTAAAACAGTGACAAATACCACTGGTAGTCCTCTGTTGTATTTAATAGCACTTCAAAAAAGTATTGGCATTATGGTAAATACAAACTCTTAACTTTATGGCTTATACTGTAAATATAAAAGCCAAAGAAGTTATTAATACAATGGAGAATTTTGACTCAAAACTATTCACAAAAATTCACCTATGGGTGGAATTTTTAGTTTTTTGCAGAGTATATCTAAAATATTATAAAATAAATGTAGCTAGGTGCAAGGCAACTTGACACACTATTGGCTGGAGTTTGCAGAGCAACCTATCCAGGAGTGTCATTAATTTTCCTTGTTGCTATTTTGCTCCATCCCAAGACCAGAAATAAGGAAAACAGCAGATATAAGCTCGTTATAGATTTCCACTATACATACGAAAGCATATTAAGGCATATTAGGTGTTTGAACTATTAAAATAGGGAGTTATTATCTTTTTTAGCCTGTCAAAATATCTTAATCTTAAATAAAATTTTAAGAAAAACTGTATTAAGCCAACGATCAGGTTGTCAGGTGGTGATAGATAAAGAGCTTTTTTTTTTCTAAGATGGTAACATCTTTTTTCCTTTTTCTTAATGCATAAAACTGACTTGTATTTTGAGATGAGACTGCAGCTGTCACTCACTGGCTCTTTTTTTTCTTGTTTTTCCTCTCCCGGTGGTTTCGTGATTGGATCATAAGAAGTGTGAGCTGTGAGGAAAGTGACGGGGCAGAGGGGAGATTAGTGCCAGAGAGGCCTGTGTCCATGGGAAGCCTCAGCAGAGAGCTCTCTGTTTGGTTAATGCACCTCAGCTCTGTGTATAACTCCAATCTTCTGAGGACAGTTATATTTTATTCCTTATAGGAGGCAGAAATAATGTTACAAGAGCATCCTTCTCTCTGAGGTAGCTCCGTATCACAGTGCTCAGAGTAACTGCACCCAGGAGGAAAAGAGGATTTTCAGCCTCATTCATCCGCGCTGAGCTCCAGCTAAATATCAGTCAAACAGCCAACTTAGCAAGCCCTTCCTCTCTCTCTTTTTTTTTTCCTCCATATCAGCCCGGCACACTCACACAGACTCTCGCCCTGGCGGCAGATTCATGGGACATTTGCAGTAGGCGTTTTGGATATTTATCGCCTCACATTCGTCTCTGCCTTGCATTGTTTTTCACCTGAATTTTTATATCACACTTTAAATCTATCAGTAGCGAAAGGCTTGAAACTGCAGCACCCCCAACAGCATTAGAGCTCTCGTGCCGAAATATTTATGCAGGGATATAGAGAAGAGGCACTAAAAGATGAAAATACGACAATTGGAGCAATCCTTCGTGCAGCACGGAAAAGTGGGGAGCCCTGCTAGATTTGCTTATCGGTGCCTCTGAAACTACAGTTTGGGTCCTCTGAGGCATAACAACATCAGGCCACTGGGACACAAGCATGGAGTAAAAGTAAACATATCATAGGAGAGCATAAGCAAGTTATAAACAAACCCTTCCTCCAATGACCAGGCTTTCCATATATACAGTGGTTAGAGCAACAACTAAACAATCGACTCCACCTACAAAGGCTGCTGCAAATATCAAATCAATATCCTGTCTTTGTCTTTGACACAGTGTTAACATGGCGTCATCATGGGATTATTTGTAACAGTAATAACCTCCAGAGAACATTACCAGGGGAGCATCCACCACCTGCCCTCCTCTCTGAACGAGTTAGGAGGGGAAAAACAAGATCAAAGATGTGTGAATGGGTGTGTTGGAAATGTCTCCCTCATAACCTACTTTTATTTAAACAAATACATAAGTAAAAGTCCTAGTTATGATTTTAGATTTTTATTTGTAAACATTTTTGAAAACCACCTAAGAGAATTCAGTTGAATAAATTCAACATGTTTTGAAGTTTTGAATCCCGAAACGTAAACACAGAGCAATTGAATCTACAAATGGAAAATCCTTATATTGTTGTAACAATAAAAAAAGAATCTCGAGTTAAACTGAGTATATTAGAGTGGAAGCAAGGTTAGAGCACCTTTGATGAGGTCAGGCCTCAACAGAAGCTCAAAGGCCAAATTGCCCAGCTGAAGTCCCAAAACCTGCAAGATCTAGAAATCTGGACGGAGGAGTGGGTCAAAATCCCTGCTCCTCGTTAATGTCAGTGTAAACCTCATCAAGAACTACAGGAAACATCTGATCTGGAATTGCAAACATAAGTTCCTGTGCCAAAAATGAAGCTTTGTTTTCCTGGTGTAAAAAATGCTGATTTCCTTTTTATGCTGAACACTATACATGTCCTCACAAAAATAGATTTCAAATTGTGCTGAAGTGATCACAAAGACTATGTTTGCCTAAGTCTGAAGGGTTTCTGCACATAGGAACACCAGCAGTTTTCCACTGTAATTTAAATCAAACCAATAGGATGATGCTGTCCATGGTACTAAACAGTAAGTTTGACCTTGTTAATCATTTAATACTGAAATATTAAAAGACACTATTATGGAACTGTGTCAGAATTAAACCAAATGTGCTTTTTTAACTATCAATACAATGTTATTGTATCATTTTAGATGCGTATGTGAATGCACCATGAAGTTATGGCCCTGAGAGGCTGTGACGGGGCTGAAGATGTTAGTTAATACATAATTTACACATAAAAAGTATATATTAAATTCATGTCAAACTCACTGCTGGCGTTTAAATTATGTCACCCGACATTCTGGATGAAGTGGCCTCCAAAATGTCCACTGTTACCGAGATTTGCATCTTCAGTATTTCACGGGTCATCTAAACACCGAAAACAGGTTTTAGATGGCGAATGGATTAGAAATACTTATCAGCATGCCATGGGCAGTTGGCCTGGTGCAAAAGGTCTTCAAATCTGAAAAAGTTTCTCAAAAGTGCAAACAAATAAATAATTATTTATTTGTTTGCTTTCAGAAGCAACGATATGTCGTTACTTCTGAAATTAAAGCAACGACATATCACCTGTTTCCTGGAATATGTCACAAAATTGTCATAGTCCGCTGGAGGTTCGGCCTCTTTTCACCTTTTTACTGAAACTGTTCCGAAAAAAAAACTATTCCTCTATTGTTGTTGTTTATTTTCCAGACGGAAAAAGCTAATAAGCGGGACTGTAATCAAACGGTTCCTCCGCCTCAAACAGTCGCGCGCTGCTCTGGTCGACTCGTGTTACGTAATTACCTGTTTGTTAATTTTGAATGGTTATGATTTAAGAATTTTTTATTTATAAATTCTTAACACTCATAATTCTAAAATGTAAGAATTTTGACTTTTTTTCAGAATTCTAAAGGTCAGAGTTCAGGGGGGAAAAGTTGTAATTTTGAGGGGAAGAAAAGGGTCACAATTCTGAAATCAGAATTCTGATTAAATTTCTCAGAATTAAAAAAGTCACAATACAAGCCGAACAAAAGCAGTGTGGCTTTCATGCTTGGATTAATTTCTGAGGAAAAACTTAAACTCTTTTGTTTGTTTGTTTGTTTGTTTGTTTCTGGTGACCCCAATCCTCTTCTGAAACCTCTTCTTGCCACCTAAGCTCATCAGTGTTTTTTTTTTTTATAAAATACTGAAAAAGCCCATTCTCAGTACCGGTTCTGTAGTGGAATAGTTTGAAACAAAGCATCTCAAAAAAAATAAAAGTTTAAGGACTACAAGAATTTATTTGTAAGGCAATATGCACAAGACTAATGAACCAGAATTTGGCAACTCAGGTTAAGAAATTTATTCAAAGGTTGATCCAACCTAAAAGTATAGTTAAAAAAAAAAAAAAAAAAGAGGGAAACTGTTCTCTTAATTGAACAAAGGTTATAAACTTAATTTTAAAATGGCAGCCACTTGAGCTGTATTCTGATAATTAACAAGATTTCTACAAAATATGGCTTCCACAACACTATAAAGCTCAGCAATGCATATTAAGATCACAATTAAAGTCCTCCTGACTTCAATGCTATCAAAAATTTTAAAATATATGCAGTATGTAGCATGGATGAACTGTTCCAAAACATAGCATACCTAGATGTCTTGTATGTGAGGCATTCTGAAAGAATTAAGAGTAAGAATAATTCCAAAACAGCTGCTGCTTGTATCTAAAACTTATACTGTCAGTTCCAATATGCTTTGAAAGAAACCGCAAGAAATACTTCCAGTATTCCCACGACCCTCAACCAAATAAATATCCTCCCTCAGCTTGACGCCACAGAGAGCTCTTGTCTCCAGATGCTCTGTCTGTCTTGTAACTTTCCCCTCCACCCGCCATCATCTTCCCCTTTCCACTCCAACAGCCCACAGGCGTACGACGCTACCTGCATGCAATCAGAGCATGCAGATGCACTGAACGTGCCACCATAACCGGCACATTCACGTCGCAGTGATGAATGGTCCCCCTCTCTTGCTAATGCAGGAAAGCATTATCCATCACCACCCAGCCCAAAGGAAAGAGATGCTCGTTTAAAAGTGACATTCTGCTCCCTGGCAGCATCCCCGACGAGCCATGTGGAAGTCAGCCCGGCTGAGAGCTACTCATGCGGGAAGGTGCCTCCCTCCCTCTTAATCCTTCTCGAGTGGGGAATCATAAAGGCACTTCAAGTTCATTAAATACTCCTCACTTTATTCTGCATTATTTAGGCCTGTTAGGGATAAATGACACTGAAATGCATGTATTTTCTTAGTAGCAAGAAAGTGTGCATCCTCAAAATCAGTAGTTAAATTCTTGTTAAAATTTTGTGGAAAGATTGGTTGATATGGTTGCAGTGGGTCTGTTACACAAGTCTTTTATGGTCTCTTGTTCAGAATTTCTTTGCTTGCGGCATTGCTTTTCTGGGCAATTATTCCTTCTAGTTTTGGATACTGTGCAGCCCTTTCTTCTTCACTTTAGGATCGATGTTGTGATGCGATACCAGGCAAAAAGACTTTGTTTTACAACAGCAGTGGATTACCATCTCAAAAGCTCAAATAATAACTTAGTCAGGAATTTAAAAATGAGAGGCAGCAACAAATGAGGTAGATTTGCAGACCTTGCCAAAAGCTAATGCTCTAGGACATGTTACTGTGAAAGGTAGCCTCTGTTGCCTGAATATTGAGCTGTTAGCATACAGCAGTCTTGAGTCAGAGGCCCCTTTTGATTCCTTGCAAGATTGACTGTTACTGAAGATCCTTCATGCACAAAGTGTTACCATCCACAAAGAATTTTGAAGATACTTGATTGATCTGAGATACAACAACATTTATTTTGTCGTATCTCAAAATAAATGTTGGGATACATGAAGTATTTCTGAGTTGAACTGATATGAATTCAATTTATTTGACAATTTATCTGACAGCGGCGTAATGCTCTCATGTCAGTAATTATGTCATGATGAAGGTTGGTTGATGTTGAATGTAAATGCAGAAAGGGGAGAGAGACAAAAAATAGCACAGGGGGCGAGAGAGAGTACACAAGAAGCTAGGAAATTAAACTAAAGTACAACTGCAGCTAATACACATAATTAAACTCAGGTAACATAACTAGAAATAGAAAGAAGGTCTGAACTAAAGTAAAACGTAAGCAAGATCAGTTTTCTGTCTCTTTCTTCTCTAATCAAAGAAAGAGATTAAGGAACACAGAATAATAAACCTCAAAAGTACCAAGAATATAACAAATTGAGGTGATTCTAAAGGTGAGCTAGAGTGAATCCCACAATTAGCAAAGTCTGCCTATCTAATTAGGTGGCTGATAAATCTCTGCAGATTGAACGTTGCAAGACAGACATTGTCATGCTACATAGCATGACAATGTTTCTTATTTTGTAATCTAAACTTCTCTGATGCCTTGTTTTTAATTTTTGAATCTTATCCTCTTCTTATTTAAAGACATTAAAACATTAAAAGTATGCAGGCTTCAGGGAAGCACAATGCAGCCAGCATCGTGTTTCCCTGATTGCATTTTAACAACTCCCAGTACCTTGCAAAGGTATATTGTAAAGATGAACAAAGTATTTATTTATAAGCATCCTAGTTTCTAAATTGCTAGCTTGTGCCTCGTTTTTGGTAGATTTCAGTCAGTCATCAGTCAGCCTAAAACAAACCCTCCAAACTAGGTCACAGCACAGCTGTTTCCAACTCCCTGATACTGCAGTTGCTGATTTTCCGTTTCATCAGCAGACTCCTGATGTCCAGAAGCAGCCATGGTCACATCACTATTTCTTATTCACTCTCTCTTCTCTCTCTCTCTCTCTCTCTTTCTCTCTCTGCAGGGTTCTGGATTTGGCACAAGTTGAATGAAAGTGTTTGGAGGTCAACTGCATCCACCTTATGACATTTACAGCAGGCCGTCGGAGGCCATGAAGAGCTGCTCTCATTCATCAAAGACTTCATCGGTGTTGGTGCCGACCCCAAAATCCATGATCTTCTGCCTGCAACAGGAAGGAGTTTTACATCATGGACTTTTTTTTTCTTTTTTTTTTTTTTGCTTTTCTTTATTTTAAAACCTCATGCTTTTTCATCAAACAATAAATGATAATCTTGTGCAGTTGCGCCCTTACATATTTATTCTGTACTTAAATGTTTCAGATATTCCAACTAATTTTGATATCAGACAAAGATAGCCTAAGAAAACACAAAATAATCCCTGATTCTTTTGGAAAAAAGCCAGAAGCAAAAGCCCTGTTGCAGCTTTTTGAGCTCATATTAATTCAGGGGTTCACCTCAGAGCCTTGTGCAGTAGTGCATGCCTGTCTCGCAGTCTGAGTGCATGAGATATACAATAAGCAATTTAATTAATCTGCATAATATTAGTCCCAGGATGCTGCATTCTCACATAATGTTAGTTTGCCCTAAAGCTGCTTTATTGTGTGCGGAGATTATCACATACACAGTTAAATAACAAAGTAGAAACAAACTTACACTTTGTTTGAAGTCTGGTTCTGAGGTTTTCTAACTACACTCCTCCTCTTCGGCCTATCTATATCTCCAAATCAACAAACACTGATACCACAGAGATTCAATCTCATCTTTTTTTTTTTTTTTTTTATCTCAGCTACTTCTTAATCAATTCTTAGCCCCTTCTCTCTGTCTGTCTTGGACTGCAGCTCAGTTTCAGTTCAATCTCAGTGCAGAGGACCCTCTTTGTGTTTGTCAAGAGCAGGTTGACAGCAGATCTTATCCCCTGAGCTGTTCTCTTCGCAGCAAAGGAAAGGTGGATGAGTTACTCTCGCTGTAGGTTGGCAGGGTTGGACAGTGCAGACTTGACCTCGGTAGGAAAGTGAGGTCCAGCTGGAAGTCTTTCACCATGGAGACCCGGACAGATACGCCTTTAGATTCTTAGAAAGCATTTGGCATTTATCTAAAGTGTGAAGCAGGAGTCATGGGCGTTTGTCACATCAGTTCTGCACACTGAATATTTGAAATTTTTGGAAAATAACTAAAATTTTGTCAGGATTTGATGAAGAGTGTCTGTGAGCGTCAGAGATTCAAGTGATAATGGACTAATGCATCAATATGCTTTAAATTGAACTATTCCAGAATAGTCCAGGTTAATGGGCTTTCTTCCAGTTTTTAGCTCTGTTCATCTTCCCACCATCTCTGATCTATGATGCCACCACCATGTTGAACCAGAGGGCAGTGTTGTCCAAACCGCTTGTCAAGTGGACCAAAAATTCTCATTGAAAGTGTTTGTGAGTCAAAAAAAAAGACTAAACTAATTAAAATTACAAGAAAATATTGTATGAAGTGTTTTTTTTTTTTTTATCTGCTCTGTTATGATAAAGGGATTCAATTTGCAATTTTTTTTAGGTCTCGTCTAAAAAGAAAAAGTTAATTCTCAACAATAAGAACTGGATTGGGGTCACTTTTTGCTTCAAATTTGTCATTTTTAGCCAAGTTTAAGACATTATCTAAAAGTAAATTTGGGTCCCTCAAGAACGCTTTTGAGTAAAAGTCTTTGTGTAGATTTGCTCTTACTTACTATGAAATTCAGAACTTGCCAAAAGAGTGGCTAGAATCACACAACGCATGAGACAAAAATGATCTAAGGGTTATGACACTGAAAATGTTTCCCCAGACGAAACGCTGTGTTTGAACTGATTAAACATAAACAATATCAAGAGTGACTGGCGTATATTAAAGGCACCAAAGGCGATTCACCAGGGCGCTTTAATAAGAAACAAGCTCGAAAAGCCAAGTCTCCCAGTGACTTCTGTTCAGCACAATCGAAAGCTTAATTGATCGCCCTCGGTACTAATAAGATTGGACGTAGCACTCCTAATGCCACCAGTATTCCTTTCCCACTAAATCAAGAGATAAAATTGGCATATGCATCCATCTTATCCCCACCTCCTACCGCCTATATGTGTCAGGTGGCAAACAAAGAGAGGCGGGCGAGTGGAAAAAGCAGCTCTGGGGACTAGAACAGTCACACCTAAGGACTTATAGGGCTCCAGCTGATGCTTGTATGCGGGGATTCCTTACAAAAGAAGGAGAGAGATGAGGTTCATGATGGGCAGGCCGTCACATCTACAGGGGGGACAAAGGAGCAGGGTGACAAGCAGCCAGTGGACAGAAGGTCCATTTCCACTCACACAAAAGAACCGGGGAGATGAAGCAGATTAGTAGCTCTTTATTCCCTTTGTGAAGGCTCTAAATGATAAGATTTAGCCTCTTTTTTTTCCACATCCTTTCCTCTTGTGTGTGTGTATGAGAGCGGGTAAATTCACACAAGACATCACAAGCGCTCTTATTTCTTTTTTCTTATCCATTCCACATCATGGTATGCTTTGCTTTCACCCCCTCTTTCATACGCCGACTATTTCTGAAAAGTACTTTATTCCTCCAGAGAAAGTACAGCTATAACAGCTGCTGTTTGAGTCACTTTCCTTTCTTTTTGCTAACCCCCGAATTTACAGTTTTAATGGCGAGGCACTCAGCTTAAAGCCTCTCATCACTGCAGGATGATGCATTTATGCGAGTTCCCTGAGCTGGAAGTTACCCCTTTAAGTGAAAGACAAACCCTGTCGCTCCTGGACAATATCATCAGCCAGTCAGTCGGGGGCTTCTATTTGGCTGTCAGATGATGCGCTGATGTTAATAACGTCTCATGTGTTGTGATGTGATTTCTAGAGGCAGTTTCTCCTCTCACCTGCATGAATGACAATTTTTCTTGTGTGAAAAACTTCACAGGTCTTGTCTGTCTGACTGTTTTCAAACCTTTGGATCTAGTGCCATCTACTGTTCACCTCCCAGCACTACAGGGGATAAAATGGCGTTAAAGAAGACTTCAGAAAACTCAGAGGTTCAAAACCAATTTCTTTTTCACATGTAAGCCAATTCTGATGTCATCTCTGGTTCAGAAGAAATTTAGCACAAGGACTGTTACTGTTGTTGCTTATAGCCTGAATATGTTTGGGTGTGGTGGTTTTTGAAGCTCTGACTCCAGCTCTAGTCCATGTCTTCTAAATAAAAGTTTTTCCTTCCACTCAACTTTTCAGTAATATGCTTGAATACTGTATTCTGCAGACTTCTTTAACATTTTCCTTTTGTGGCTAACCCTCAAAATAAATCTGATTTCCTTTAATCTGAAGCTTTAATCTCACTTTTTTATGGAAATTAACAAGTTTAGTCTTGAGGAAATTAGTTTTTTTTTTCTTTATTATTTTTAAAGAGCTTTGTTTTTAAAAAAGCAACATATAAAACCTGCCACTTTAACACAATAAGCAGAAACAACTTCTGATTCTACAGATCTGCTTATTAATGTAAAGCAGATCAGCAAGTGAGAAGCCACGCTTGCTAATTGTAATTAAGCAACTTTTATTAATAGAAAACAAACTATTCGTTGAATAAATAGTGCAGTGCTGTGAAAAAGTATTCCCCCCACTTTTCCCATAAGGATTTTGGTTTTTTGTGTTGTTGTCATTGTCATGTCACACTTAACTGTTTCAGATAATCAAAAAATGCAACAAAAGTAAAGACAAAAAAAACATTCAAAAGAAAACATATCCGACCATCTGTCCAGCTGAACCGGTTTGTTATTGCACGGTTTAGTGGTATTGGTGTCTATCATTTGGTTGAGAAGCTGGTTCCACTTTGGATACATCAGCAGTCTGTGAAATGATGGATGTATACATGGCCATATCCAGAGGTAGGTTACTACTTACGTTTATTTACTTCAATAACTTTTTGAAAGTGAAGATACTTTTAGGAGTATTTTTACTGGAGTATCTTTACACACTTGAGTAACTTCTGTATTCTGCTGGACTTACAATCACTGAAAGAAGAACAAATGTTTCAACCAAAAATGCATCAGACACATAACTTTTATATAAAGTGATAAGAGCTATTTCCTGTCTGCTAAGCCTGTGGTGTCATTTAGAGTTCAAGAAGATACAATTAATTTCACATTGTTTGTTCTTCTTGAATTTGTTATTTTACTATTGTGTTATGTATTTGTATTGACCTTCATTTTAGTCTTTAAAATATCAGAATTTGCAGATTATTTTTGTCTGTCTGATGAAATCATGTTGGAATATTAAATCAGATGATCTGATCACTCAGTACTTTTTACTTTTTTACTCTTACATCTTTGACAGCTAGTTTTTATTTTTATTTGAGTCATAACATGTTAAATTAGTAGTATTTTGGGATACTTTATCCACCTCTGGGCTCATCTTCTAATCTTAAATGTTGTGTTTCCATTCGCTTAAAGCAGAAGATTATCATAATTAACAGAAATAAAGGTTTGAAAACACAGTCCGTGTAATGAGTCTTTATAATGTGTTTGACTTAGCCGATTAATTTACTGAAATTGTGGCGGATACAATGTATTTCACACCCGAATGTATGCTCTTATTGTGAAGGGGAGAATGTGAGGTGAGAAGACACCAACGGTTGTCCTTCATTCTATTTTTGGTTTTGGTTGGAATACATTGAGAATAAAACAAGACTCAAATTACTTTTTCGTCTTTTTCTGCTTACTTCCACAAAATAAATAAACCTTTTCATAACATTAAAATTTTTCAAACGAGTCGTTTTATATTTCGTCCACTGGGGGCGCTGTAGCTGCCGTCCAGTCAGACGTCGTTGCGTAAACGTCAATTGCCGAGTCATGGTTAGATGTTGTTTTACACCTGAAGCTACAAGGACGAACTGTGTTGGAGCTTTTATCCACTCGGCTGGGAGCAGCAATGACAGAAACACAGCGTAGAAGAAGCTAAAGCTTCAGCTTGATACGGCTGTTTAGTTTTAAAACCGAGGGTGTTAGCGACAACAAACCGGTTAACCTCCCTCCGGACGGCTAATCTCTGTCGGCGATAAGTGCAGGGTCTACTGTATATTATCTGAATTGGACGAGCAAGGTAAGGTTCACACATCAACAACAGCGAAACTAAACGTCAAATGTATTTGCAGAGCTGTAAATGCACGGTTGCTACTCATTTGTCTCATTATACCGCAGTTTAAATGTGAACTGTTTCCATGTTTTGATAAATGTTATCATTGAAGCGGCTCTCGTGGAGAAATGTTGCGCACTTTACTCTATGTCTCTCTTTTCTTTGATTCGAAAGAAAAAGGAAACGTATAACATTTCCCTGCACGCAGCATGCTATAATTGTCAGCATTTATTTCTGTTAATTTTATGGCAAAACCCAAACATTATGTATTAAAAGTTGAATTCAGCATGACAGGGATTTAAAAATAAACATAAGTAGGTTAAAACACTGGAGCTGCGTTGGATCTTCATCTTGCTTGTGTTCCACTTTTTAATTGAACGACTGAAATAATCAACTACCTATCTCCTATTGTTTTTCTCTTTCATCTGCTCCACGCCGCAGTGATGGTGTTCATCCAGAGCTACTGTGAGGGAAACATCTCCATCTCCCACACCTGGGTGGATTTAGGTATCTCCCCCTGCTTCCACTTCACCCTCGTCTCCACCATCCTGCTCTCCATCTGCTTCTTCCTCGGCACCGTCCACTGCATCTGCTACCAGAAGTATGGCACCCGCATGGAGCCCAAATTCATCCCTCGCTCCCACCTCTACGGCCTCCAGCTGGTCCTCACCATTCTCCTCTTGCTCCAATTCCTGGCTGGGTTGGTGTGGCGAGCGGCCGACGGCGGGGAGCTCCCGGGTTACGTGGTGCTGTACGGCTGCTTCTCGATGCTGGGGTGGTCCTGGGCGTTGGGCGTGCTCTGGGTGGAGAGATGGAGGGTCCCCCTGATGGACCGGACGAGGGGTCACAGCACCGCCTTGCTGGTGTACTGGGCTTTTGCTTTCTCTGCTGAGAACCTGGCCTTCGTCTCCTGGTACAGTTCGCAGTGGTGGTGGGCCCTGGAGACCAGTCAGCAAGAGGTGAGGCAAAACCTAGAAAAAAGATTTTATTTATTTATTTATTTTTATTTTACTTTATTTTTTTATATTGAATGTCCACAACCTGAAATCTTGTGTAATATCCATGCATTAGACACAACTGTCGCACTTAATCTGGTCATTATGATAAATCTCCTTTTATTGTCAGTCTAACAGGCCAAAGGTTGGATATGTATTTGCTTTGTGTGCCACTCCTTTTTGAGGTACATAACCTGCTTAACATGCAAAACATTAAGAACAAATGGTAAAAGATGTTTTTCTTTTGTGCTGAGTCATGCCTTCAGATTCTCATCTCTACTCTATCAACTGCCTTTTTCCCTCCCCTTTTTTTTTTTTTAAAGAAAAACTAGCTTCTCCCATGCTGAGTCAGAGTTAGTCAGCTCATAACCAAAGCTGCTTCTCTAATTTGTTGCCTGCTTATCTGTCTACTGTGTAAACACTTCTTTTTATTGAATCTCCTTATAATTAAACAAGAGCTACAGCTAATTGATTATTATTGTAGTAATTGATTATTCTATTGGTTATTCCGATGATTAATCAAATAAAATTGATCAAATGATTCATTTAACCACTTAAGCTTGTTTTAGACAATATTAGAAACACATTTAAAATTAAAATAAACAAAAATTCAGTTCATCTTTTTTAAATAAGAGGGGGTAAACATTTACTTACTTGAATTGAAATAACAGTATTCCTTTCCTTTATTTATTTATATTCAATCATATCGAATTACTTACTCCCCTCTTAGGTGTGTGTATATATATATAATTAATTCCATTAATTCTTTCAACCCTAAATTGAAGCTCATTCAGATGATAAGTAAATATCTATATTGTCTATGTAGTTTAAGAAGTTGTTGATTCTCTCAGGTGGAGTTTGCTCTCTGGGTGATCCGTTATATCTGCACCGGGCTGCTCTTCTTCGTTGGTCTGAAAGCCCCCGGCTTGCCCCGAAAGCCCTACATTCTCCTTATAAATGAAGACGAGCGGGACGTGGAAAACAGCGCACAGGTAGGAGAGTATGAGCAGCAAAAAAAAAAATACATTTGATATTCAACCTTTTCTTAAAAAAAAAAAAAAAACAACAGAAAAATCTGTATTTCTGTTCCATCCCCCTGAGTCCACAGCAGTCTGTTAGGGTAGGGATGGACACTTTTTCCACAATTTTTTTTGCAAAACTTGATCAAGTCCAATGTGTCAGAAGTTTTGCATGGCCCTGTATTTCATGTTTGGTTTTTTATTTCTGATTTTTAGAGCCTGTTAGGAAGACCAGAGGAGAATCAGTCCACTTGGCAGGGATTCAGGAAGAAGGTCCATCTGCTTGTTCCCTACATGTGGCCCCGAGGCAACATCGTCCTCCAGCTGCTGGTCCTCTTCTGCTTGGGCCTGCTGGGAATGGAGAGAGTTATTAATGTCTTCGTACCCATCTACTATAAAAATATCGGTGAGTGAGGCCACATGTTTAGGTGTGTGATATTTGAGCTGGATGAAAATGTTTCTTTGTCGCCCTTTTTCACAGTTGATGGGTTAACTAATGGCAGCAGCTGGCACACGGTGGCGTCCACAGTGGGAGTGTATGTCGGACTGAAGTTCCTGCAGGGTGGGGGAGCAGGTGAGTACTACCTCTACGTTTGTAAATGTTTAAAATCTGAGAGATTTCCTGATTCTGTCATGTATTTTTATGTATTCCGCTCGTCCTCTTCTTCAGGTGCCTCCGGGTTCGTCAGCAACATGCGCTCATTCCTCTGGATCCGGGTGCAGCAGTTCACCAATCGGGTGGTGCAGGTCCGCCTGTTCGCCCACCTGCACGCGCTCTCGCTGCGCTGGCACCTGGGCCGCAAAACCGGCGATGTGCTGAGGAGCATCGACCGCGGCACGTCGTCTATCAACAGCCTGCTCAGGTCTGTGTTTGTACACGTCGTGAAATAAACCAAAACCAACAACAAAAAAACCCAACTAAAATAAGTCTGTTTTTGTTTTTTTCACAGCTACATTGTGTTTAGCATCTTTCCAACCATCGCTGATATTGTAATTTCCATCATCTACTTCGTCACTAACTTTAACGCCTGGTTCGGCCTGATCATCTTCATTTGCATGACCTTGTACCTCAGTAAGTGCTGCCTGTTGAAGCGTAACCATGACAATCAAACTTGCCTACCGAATCTGAAATTAAACTGCTGTGAAAAAGTATTTGCCCCTTAAATTTAATAACTGCTCCTGCCAGTTTTGGCTCACTCTTCGTAGCAGAACTGTTTTAATTCAGCCACGTTGGAATTGTATTTTTAGATCAGAAAATGTTGTGTTGCTTTTTGAGATAATTTTGCCTGCGTATTGTCAGACAGATTGTGTTTAATGATTTGGGATTTTAATTTGTATATTTACTCACATTATATTTGATTAAAAATCTGGTTTGACAATCTGAAATCTTTATAGCGAGGAAGAAAAGCATAAACTTGAAATCCGTATGGGGAACAAATACTTTTTCACGGCTCTGCATCTGCAAAACAATCTTAAATAATGCTTAGGATGACTTTAATTATTGATGTCTTGTAGCTCTGACCATCATTATCACTGAGTGGAGAACAAAGTACAGACGGGACATGAATCTGCAGGACAACGCTGCCAAGTCCAAGGCTGTGGACTCTTTGTTGAACTTTGAAACGGTATAATCAAATGAATGCAGATATTGGTCGATTTTGTTATAATTATGATACAAAACAAAAGGAAACAAATATTTGTATGCCTTAAAATCCCCTGATTCAAGTTTTTCCTCCCTTTGTCTTCTTAATAGGTAAAATACTACAACGCAGAGAACTACGAGGTCGGCCGGTTTGAAGACGCCATTTTGAAATATCAGGTATGTCCGAGGTAGTGACTGCTTTTTCTAAGCAATGTGATGAAAATAGTGTCTTTGAAAAGTTTTGTTTTGCTTTGACAGGAGTCAAAATAGTCTTGTTCAGTCCTGTCGGCCAGAATGTTTTTCCTCTGTCAAGATCACTATCAATGCTAATTTCACAGCCTGTGGATGCAAACTTCAGTGTATTTTATTGGGATTTTATGTGATGGACACGGAGTAGTGCTTATCTATGGGTTAATGGAAGATAATCCAGGATTTTTGTACATCTTTTACAAACCTAAGTCTGAAAAGTCTGCTGTCCATTTTGATTTAGCTTCCCAGTGTTGTCACAAGTCGTTTTACTGCCTGCATATCTTGTGAGTTACCAGGAGCAGCTTTATTCGACTAGGAAATGAGTGGATGAAGTCTAGACTGTGACATTTACTTCCTGCTTTGTGTTTATTAATCACAATAAAACACAATCAAATTTGCAGTTGTAATGGGACCAAAGGGTTTTTGTTTAATAGTTACACTAGAAACAAAAGCTTGGTATTTGAAGCTGCCGTGTTTTTAGAATTACATGCAAACTTAGACGAGGTATCCACCTGGGATTCAGTAGAATGATTATGCATTCTCATAACATCGACTATATTAATCATGTCATATCTGCTCCTGTTTTAGGCTTCAGAGTGGAAGACTCAGGCGTCCCTCGCCTTACTCAATCAAACCCAGAACGTCATCATCGGATCTGGACTGCTGGCCGGCTCTTTACTCTGTGCCTATTTTGTTACAGAGGGGAAATTTCAGGTGCCGAATTGGTTTATTCTCACCATAATCTGATGTATTTCTCTTCCTATTGTGACAATGGCTGCCTTCTCATTCTAGGTGGGAGATTTTGTTCTCTTCGGTACATACATCATCCAGCTTTACACCCCTCTCAACTGGTTTGGAACCTACTACAGGTAAAAACGAGGCTCTACTGGACTTATATACGTCTTTCTTAAACTGTTGTAAAATAATTTTTTGTCCTGCAGAATGATCCAAAATTCCTTCATCGACATGGAAAGCATGTTCAAGTTGTTTGAGGAAGAAGAGGAGGTATGTTTGAAACTGCAGAGCATTTGGATCGGTGGTGTAGCGTACCTTCTACATGTTCTGCTTTTTTTCTGCAGGTGAAAGACGAAGTTAATGCTGGAAATCTGCAGTTCAAACTGGGAAGAGTGGAGTTTGACAGTGTCCACTTCAGCTACACCAATGGGTTTGTTTACATTTGCTTTCATTTTAGTGTAAAGTTCCATACAAAGTCTAAAAATACTAAAGGATTTTGATCATTTTTACAGAAAGGAAATTCTCAGGAATGTGTCCTTCACCGTCCTTCCAGGACAGACTGTTGCACTGGTATGGTGAATTTAAATAGACAATTTCTCATTATTTCATTTAATTAATACATTTCATGTGCTCTCTTATGATCTTTTTTTTGCTCTTCTTTTAAGGTTGGACCATCAGGATCTGGAAAAAGTACCATCATTCGCCTGCTTTTCCGCTTTTATAATGTTCAGGGAGGCTGCATTCGCATTGATGGCCAGGATATCTCAAAAGTAAGAGTCTAGTATGGCACCAGAATCCTTCAAAATGTCCTAATTTTAAGAGCAAATACGATAAATTTCACAGCTTTTCATCTCGGCTTTTGCATGAATAAAAGTGTAAGTTTACTCATGCAAATTCATACATTTGCACAAATAAAGCTCAAAAAATATGCAGAAAGTTTGAGCGAGGAGCACAGCAGTAAAGTTACATATGTAAGGCAAAAGCTGGGCATCAAAATATTCCACAATGTCAAATCTTGACATAAATGTGAGCAAACCCACCAGCTTCAATTTGAATTCATTTGAATTTGTGGGCTAGCACAGAGTCCGTGCTTTAATTTAACTTTAGTTTATGACTACACACTTCAGTTATCATTGCCTTGTGTTTCCTCAGGTGAAGCAAACATCTCTCCGGGCGCACATCGGTGTGGTCCCTCAGGATACGGTACTTTTCAATGACACAATCAGGGAAAACATTCGCTACGGTCGCATCACTGCATCCGACCGCGAGGTGGAGGAGGCAGCCATAGCTGCGGACATACATGATAAAATCATGGCTTTCCCTGAAGGTAACCCGTTGAGCTTGCAGGTTACAATTCCTCCCCTTATTTTCTTGTTTGCTTTATGAGTAATTTGAAAAAAAGATATTATTTTCTACTTCTTTTCACCATGTTGTGGTATTTGCAGGCTATGACACACAAGTGGGTGAGAGAGGTCTGAAGCTGAGTGGAGGTGAGAAGCAGAGGGTTGCTATTGCCAGAACAATCCTGAAGGCACCTCAGATTATCCTGCTGGATGAGGTATCAGAGCAAAGTTACACTAAAATAACCTTGAATAAAATACCGGAAGAAGTCTGTAGTTTTATAACCGAGTTTCTCTTTAGGCAACATCTGCTCTGGACACGCAGACAGAGCGCAACATCCAGGCCTCTCTGGCCAAAGTCTGCGCCAATCGCACAACCATCGTCGTAGCGCACAGGTAAGAGGAAAACGCAGGAATCAGACTTTGACTTGTATATGTTTCACGTCTGGATACAGATAGGGAAACAAAAAAGTATTGCCCTGGCTTTATTTGTCTAAAAGTTCCATTCATCCATCCATTTTTCAAGCAATCTAATATTATTTTTGTCACTAATGGATTCCCTTACTTTAAACAAAAAACAGGCTGTCCACCATCATTGGAGCGGATCAGATCCTGGTGATCAGTGAGGGTCGGATCGCTGAACGAGGACGGTAGGTTTCTCCCCATGGTCCTGTCGCCAACGTGGAGCAAATTTCCCTGAATCGGGTTTAAATGTCAACCTGCTCTCGTTCCAAGGCATGACGAATTGCTGTCCAAAGGAGGTCTATATGCAGACATGTGGCTGAAGCAGCAGCAGGCCCACGACTCAGATTCCTCCTCAGACACCGAAGCAAAAGATCGCAAGTCTGAGAAACTACAGCCACCGTCCACCTCTTCAACCCATCAAGGGCATTGAATGTATTTATTGCTTGAGACAACAAAGTGTGTTTTTGTACTCTACTTGTCAGATTCGATGCTTTATTTAAAAGTAACAGAACACTGAGCGACGTGGTGATGCTATGTATTTTAGGAAATGTTCCAAGTGTCCGTGCAATGTCAGGTCAGGTAGAAAAGGGAAGGTGCCTTTAAAGAACTGAGGATATGACACTACTATCAAATGTATGAAAATACACACTCATGTTAAAACTCATATCATAGCTGATATGATTTTATATCAAGACACTGGGGCAAAAGGTCAAAATATTAGCAAAAAACAAAAAAAAAAAGGCAGCACTTCTACAACTTGTCAGGTTTTTCTTTTTGTTCTTATATTTTGCATTTACTTTATGTTGTCTCTCTTTTTCCCTTCTGACAAGTCATCCATTATTGAACTCTGAAGAAATTAAAATATAAGGGAATAAAAAAAAAAAAAAGACATTCAGCTTAATCAAGTTGAATGTTGATTAAGCTGTCATTCATAACAGTTTGACTGTTATGAATGAGAATGGGGTGAAGTACAAGCTATCAGGGATTTTCTTTTATATGTCAACATATACGACGTTACTAAGGTAAAACTTTTTAAGTGTACAGTTCAATCAGTTTAGCATAGTGGGATGTAATAATTGCTTTTCTTCTCATAATGGTTTACAGAAAGTCATGCATGTCTACTGCTGTACCAACCATTTCACACCATCAGAATACACACCAACTCAACTATTAGTTCTCAGTATGTGAAATGTAAACATACTCTTTGTGCTGATCCGTATTATTCAACTCTTTTTTTTTTCCTCCATCTACCGACTTGTGCATCTGCAAATGTATACTTGGTTCTGTGGAAATTATAGAAGTTATTGCCTAGTTATTATGAACAATAAAAATCTATTTTTCACAAGCTAAAGGCTCTAAATGAAAAACATACATTTTCATTAGATTTTAATGAGAATGTATTACTTTAAATAATTACTCAAGGATGAGGATTTTAAGCTATCACTTCGAAGTTTGTTATGGGTGTCGGCGGTTGAAATAAAAAATTGTTTCTGAACATCTCTTCATATAATGAACTCAAATTAAGCACAGAGGTCAGAAAGTATTTTGGTAAAGACTAGGTCATACCTATTTAAATGATATTTTATATCTAATAGGAAGGAAAAATAATGATAAATGTGAAGGATGTGGAGAGAGAAAATATAGAACATGTATTGAATTGTAAAACGAGCCTGAAAGGGAGAAATTGAGAAGAATGGTTGGAAGGACAGGACAGGCATAAAGTCGTAAAGGAATATTAGAAAATTAAGGAAACATAGTTGATGTTTACAGTTTAAGAAAATCATGATTTATCTTCAAAATACAAAGTTAAAAAATAGAATTTAATAGCTGTAAAGTAATGTTGCTACACACTCGTGTACAGTAGGTGGCGGTACGCACCTTAAAGTTGCTTGCGATCCGCTATTATACATAGGAAGAAGAAGAGGTATTTTGGTACGTTCTGGGTTCCGTACTCCTGTGTTCGCAGCGCCCCCTGCCGTCGAAACGCCTCAATTTGCCTGAAACTAAAGCAAACACAACACCAGGCTGTTTAGTCGTCACTGGCTGTTTTTTGTCAGGGCGTTTTCAAGCCAAGTTAAGCTTGGCAGGGAGGAGGCACCAGGCCGAGCAGACTTTATTTCTCCTCCAGATTTGACCTACTGATGTGTAATTTACAGTAACTATGGATTTTGACGCGTTATTTAATGAAAACACGTTTCAATTTTCGGACTTCCAGGAGTTCACGGTATGTCGATGAGCTAGAGTCATGCTAGCAGATGCTATGCTCGTTAGCTTGCCGATGTGAGTGACAGATAACGCTGACTGCCTTATATGGCAGGAGAGAAATTGCGAAAGTTGAGTTCAACAAGTTTGAACTCAACTTTAACACAAATTATTGCTATAAAATTAAAAACAACATGCTGTGATCTTGTAACTCTGGTATTTCTTGGCGGGTAACGGGTGGTTATTAGCTGTTAGCCTAGCACGCTAACTAGTGTCAGAGTCTGGCTTGTGGTTAATTGTTACAGATGACTTCCTCTACACTGCTGCGGTGTAAAAGGAACAGATATTTCCTAAATCGTTAGCTTTGTCAGCTAATGTCTACTTTAAGCTGTTTTTGTGCTTTTTATGTAAGATTTTTGTCATGTTGCATTGAATAAAACATTATAGCTCATGTTATTATTGCAGTTTCTTCCTGGACACCAAAAACTGAGCGAGCGAGTGAGAAAAAGACTGTATTATGGCCTGGACAAAGATGTTTCACTAGATGCCCTTTCTTGCCCTGTTACAGGTGAGTGTTGTCCAGGCTTAGCATCAGGAACACTTGCATAAGGCTTGTTAAAGGGAAATTCCAAATTACGTATTCTAGGGAAGTTTTTAATCTTCCCTAGAATACATAGACTCTTCAAACTACATCTATATTAGTCTAAACTAATACCAAAAACGACTCATCTCAAAACTCATTTTATAACTTTATTATAGCGTTGATTGTATTGTGCTATTTTGCAATTGCACGTTGGTTTATGTTATTAGTGGCCATCATATTGACTTTGTGCTTCTAGATATTGCTGTTGAAATTTTCCAAAAATCTGCCCCGAGCCCAATCCGAAAGCTCCAGAAGAAGTATGCTGCTCATGTTGCAAGGTTAGTTCTGTCCATAATATCACTTGTTTCTAAGTATTACAGCCTGTTGTCGTTTTGTACTAAAACAGGTTTCTCTCTTGGCTTAGGGAGGCTTGCATCTCTCCGTGTGCCATGATGCTGGCTTTGGTTTACATAGAAAGACTCCGACACAGAAACCCCGAGTACCTGCAAAAGATCTCCTCATCTGACCTTTTCCTGATCTCGATGGTATGCACTTCGAAGGCTGGGGGGTCATGTGTCGTTATAAATACGAAGTAGCATTATTAATAGCACATGTGTGAATTTTAAGGCGATTTTAAATGTTCTTTCTGATTGTTTTCCAGATGATTGCCAGCAAATACCTCTATGATGAAGGTGAGGAAGAGGAGGTTTTCAATGACGAGTGGGGAGCAGCTGGGAAACTGGACGTCCAAACGATCAACAACCTGGAGATGAGTTTCTTGAATGCCATTGTAAGTGAGACGGCGTGTGTGTGTGTGTGTGTGTGTGTTAATGTTTTTTTGCTTGTGTGATTTATCTTGACTGGTTTTTTTATTCCCCAGGAGTGGAGCCTCTACACAGAGCCAAAGGACTTCTTTGATATACTCCGCCACCTGGAAACAAGGTATGTACATGTTAATCTAAAAATGTTAAATTTTTTGTCATTCTCAGTAAGTAAACTTAATATCAGTTTAGTTCAGGGACTGCTGGTAAAAGTGGGCTAGTAGGGCTAAGCCCTCCCTGACATTTACAATAAAGTTGTTAAAATAAACAACTTAAAAAAAAACTACCTAAAAATAAATACATTTTATAAATAATGCATCGCATTTTGTTAAATTTTCAACAAACCTGGTGTCAAACCGAAGGCTAACTTCTGACAGACCCAATCATTCTGAGCCGTCCATCACGGCTCAGAATGATTGACAGGCGTCTAGCCACGCCCCCTCGGTTTGTGGTTTATTGGTCAGCCCAGGGCCAGCCCGCGGCCACAGGATTCATCCAATCAGGATGGACTTTCCTCGAGCTCGAGTGTGTGTGGGCGTGGTTTGGCGTAGACTGAGAAGGAGATAATCCATCTCGTTTATTACCATAAACGAGGTGGATTATTTAGCCTTTTTGCACCCAGAAAGGACGTTGGAGTGAGTTTCTCTTTAAATAAGGTAGGCCTCATTTAAAAATATATTGTATCTTGTAGGGCTGAAACGATTCCTCAAGTGATTCGAGTACCTCGATTATTAAAATTCCTGAGGAAAACTGATCTGCCTCGAAGCCTCGTTATATTATGTGTTATTATTTAGCGCACTGTGTTCCGGTCAGGACTTTATTTGCGTTCTCACTTCCGCCTGAGTTGTCGAGGAAAGCTAAGTGTTAGCATCATAACGTCCAGTTTTCAAGTTCGGCCTGGGATGATTTTATTGAGTCTTGATAATGTCCGGGTTTTCGTCTTTTTCCGGGGGACCAATAAGCATCTTAAAATGACGGCAGCGATGTCTGGAGTCCGGCGGAATTATTTATACAGATAAACGGATAGACTGAACACGGCGGGCGGCTTTAGATGCGTAGCTTTACTGAAAATACCGGAAAATAAATTTCATATCATCCCGGTCGCAACAAATGGGTGGCAAAGAGCATCATGACGTTACAGAGCTGGTAGATGTTTCTGTGTGTGACGAATGCAGATGTCAAATATGAGGGACGTTTAGGACAAAAACTATGTTTTGTCTCTCACACACTACTAAAAACTCGCACACACAAAATATTAAAATTGCACATATATACTATTAAAATGTCACACACACATATGCATTTTTTCTCACACACACACATAAAAGACTAAGATAACACATATAAACTAATAAAATATAGACTCACCTTTTGTACGCGAGAGTGACGTCACGGAATTTGGAGCTCAGATCGCGCATGCGTTGATACGACAATGACGTCAGCTTCATGCTGGAGCTCCACGGTATAAGCGGCGTTTAGCTCAAGGCTAATCCGATTTATGTACGCTAATTTCGGCCAGCCGTTCTCTACCACTCCCTCCTCAAGCGCACGGCGGTTCACTTAGGGCTTATTCCGGCGTTAGAGCCGGAGTTAGAGGCCTTAGCACCAGCGTTAGTGCCGGAGTTAGAGGCCTTAGCACCAGCGTTAGAGCCCGGAGTTAGCGGCCTTAGCACCGGCGTTAGAGCCGGAGTTAGCGACCTTAGAACCGGAATAAGGCCTAAGTGAACCTCGGGGGAGGGAGCAGTAGTGAACGGCTAGCCGAAATTAGCGTTCATAAATCGGATCAACCTTGAGATAAACGCCGGTAACACCGGCGTCAGAGCCGTAAGTGAACCTCCAAGCGCTTGAGGAGGAAGCGGAGCTAACGCCGGAGCTAACGCCGGAGCTAACGCCGGAGCTAACGCCGGAGTAAGGCGTTAGAGACGGCTGTAACGCCGGTTCTAAGGCCACTTACTCTAGCTCTAACCCCGGAGTAAGCCCTAAGTGAACCTCCGAGCGCTTGAGGAGGGAGCAGGAGAGAACGGCTGGCCGAAATTAGCGTTCATAAATCGGATTAGCCTTGAGCTAAACGCCGCT